>CAJPEX010003495.1:0-28575 GCA_905338405.1 Notodromas monacha
CTTCTTGTTGTGATTGTGTTTGCTTGTTTTGTCTGGAGGACATTTTTTCAGCACTCGTTATATACTTGGATTTTGGACGAAGAAACCTGGCGATGGAAAATAAACATGGTGTTTCTGAAATTCCACGGATATTTTTTATTCAGCTTTACTTTGAGTTTATACTCGTACAGATACAGGGTGGATCGTAATTCCTTTTTAGAAAGCTATATCTCCTGAAAGAAGTGAACTACAGTCAAACCTCTTGAATTTAAATTTCAAGAGCGCAGGAAAAAAAAATTTAATTCAGGATATTTTGAGTGGGGAAAGTTTCCAGCTATATGGGAGAACAAGCATTTTCATTGTGGGAAATGGAAGAATTGCAGGAAATTGTAAATGTTGAAACTCTATAAGACTTGAATTGCTTCCTAAATGAGTTGACAAGAGGCTGAACTTGGAGGCAGGGTCAGTTGCTCAATTATCATTTTCAATTCCTACCAGAAAACAAATTTTCTTATTATTGTTTTTCTCTTTCCTGTGTCAAGAAAATAATAGCAAAAAGCTTCAAAAATTTACATTACGGAGGTTTGAGATGGAACACCTTTGAGCTGGAGAGGTTTCTAATGAACTGATTCTAAGGAAATGCAGACAGGGATTCAAAAAAAAATGACTTAGGGAGGTATTCAACTTGAAGAGGTTAAAGTTATCAAGGTTCTATGGTATTTTTTAGAAGAAAAAATCATTCAAATTTTTTTCAATAAACTCTGATTCAACGGTATTACAGGAAAACCTCTTTCAGTCAAATTTCAAGGGTGACACTCTTTTTTAGTTCAGTCCCTCTAAAACCCACTTCTTTTGTAAGGAAAAACACCCCTACTTAAATTTTTCTTATTGTTTATTAACATTAAGTCACTATAAGACCGGGAACTTTACGAAGAGTAAGGAGTTGACAGGATGCGGAATCAACTACGTTTTCGAGTAAACTAGTTAGTCGGTAGTATGTCCGTTGTTTTAGGTTTAAAAAACGTCTCAATGTATACTTAATTTTTTTTTCTTAAGGTCACTCACCTAAAGGTTCAAACCCCTTTTCTCCAATGTTTATTTTTTATTCATCACTCTTCAAAAACATTTTTGTTGGAAGAATGTACTTTATCCCCAAGTGTGAGCTTTTTTTTCCTATCCTGAAAGGGTTCTGGCATCTTGGGAACAACTCCTTCCGTCTTTGGTGTGAAAAAAGGTTTACTAACTTTATTGGAGACACTTGCTCTGCTCCTTGAAAAGGAATTTTTCATACAAGGGATTAAAGCCATGAGAATAATAAGCAGCACGACCAAAGAATATTTTAAAATGCATGAAAAAAATTATAGCTGGAGGAGGAGATAAGCTTGATGCGGAACAAATTTTTTTGAATGTTTCCTTGTAGTGACTGGATTCAGGATCTTGTCAAAATCCTTCCAAGATTTGATTGAGCAGAATTTTTTGAAGTGTTCTTGGCCTTCATTTTGGGCTCAAAAGGCAATATGCTCCATGTTTGGAGGTCAATCCAGAAAAATTCTGATTTTGGTAAATTCAAGAGACCCCATTTCCCCAAATTAGTTTTTACAAACGGAGTGTGTTGAACCGACCCTAAAAACACTAAAGGTCTTTTTAATTCTACACCATCTTATGACATGTCTTTTTCGGACTTATCACTAGAAAGTGAAGGGACGTTACGTGTAGTTCTCTGTAAATTATTCCTTTTCTCTTGTGTCAATAAAACACTGCAATAGACAAATGGCTTTGAGAACATTTAAATTATGACAGTTGGACAGGGAAACGCCTTCAAGTTGGGAAAGATTATGATGCATTTAAATTCAAAGGAATTCAGAAAGGAACTTGGAAATTATTTGACTTGGGGAGGTTTCAATTATAGAGGATCTACTCAAATTCGATGACCAAGACAAACATCTACAAAAAGAACCGGGAAATTTTTGCACAGAATTATGTTGAAACTTCCTTCCACATATTGAGACAAGTTTTTTGAAAGAAAGACCATATGAACAGGTTTGAAAGCTGCCCCAATTATCTTTGATTCGCAATTTCAGATCGAAAAAGGTTTTGCCTTTAAAAAAATGAAAATCTTCAAGTTTATTTCAAACTGTCAATCATTCAAGAGGAATTGCCAAAAGAAAGAGAGTTGGTTCAGGAAAAAGCATGACTTCATGGTACATTCTGGTGCGCCAATTCTTGTCTTGAGCCAATTGCATTGGAAATTGTAACACAAGAAGCAGAAACAAATTGCGAAATCCCATCCGGTTTCTTTTTGCTTACTAAAGAAGCTTGCAGTAGTAAAGTGTTAGAGCTTTAGGTGTTTCGCTCCAAGTTAATTTCAAGTCATCTTACCAAATATGAGCGAGTCGTTTCTTTCAGATACGAAGTTCTTTATAAAACGAAAAAAATCTGTTTTATTCTACACTGGGACTGACATTTCAAATGGCAAACTTTTCTTTCGGATTTTTTCTGGAATTTATTTGCCTTGCAGTTTCGAATTTCAGACGTTTTCTTCAAAATCTCTTCTCTTCAAAAACAAATTCTCATACATGAAAAGATGCACACAAAAAAACATTGCAGTACAGTACTGTATTCAATTTACACATTGCTGTGGATATAAATACACTGATGAAATGTGGAAATCCCTTCAAGAGGTTTCCCTAATTTTGCAAGTATAGTATTCCCAGCACCGGAAATTCTTAAACTGTGCGTGAGAAATCACAGCTCATGTCAGTTTTCGTTGAATTGCACAACGATTTGTCGGTATAATGACGAGAAAATTGCAATTTTTTCTGTCTGATGATCGTGTACACTACCCAGGGTGCATGTTTCCTTGACAAAAGTAATTCACACATTCCTGAAACGGAATACCCGTGAGAAAATTTGCAGGAAGCCGAGGAAATTATCTGCTTTCGAATTGAAAAACCCCATGTGAAAAATTGATTAGAGTTTCCGAGGAATCAAGCTCACGTCCTTCGCAAATTATTAAATAGTTGATGATTCACTTGATAATGTATAAGCATTCTATTATTAGATATTAGCTGATGATTCATTTGATGATGTTTCACGCTTTCTCGTTTCAAAGCTTTTCTGATGTTAATTAGGAAATATGTTTCGCAAAACATTGGAGGTGCCTGGAACATGATTATGAATAAAATCCGGAAGACAATTACTGCATCATTTATTTTACATACAATTTGCTGAAGTGAAGTTTTGAAAATTGATAGATAATTGATCAATTTGGCATTCTCGTTTCGAAGCTTTTCTGAATTGGGTAATATTTCGCTTGGAAAAAATGTGCGCTGAAAAAATTTCGAAAAAATTGCTACGAATGTATTTATAAATCATTTTTCATAGGATTTGCTGAAGTGCCTTTTTCAAGGTCGACATCATTGTCTTCAGCATCATGAAGTGAGTCCTCTTGAAAAAAGAAAAAAAAAGTAGGGCAGAGCTGCTCTCTCAGTCTCTCAAACTAGCCCAGCAAACTTTTACGATTTTGAAGTAAGTTTCTGATACCAGTTTTTTTTTTCAGGTTTTCAAGGGTGCTGCTGATTGGGGTCCTGGGTTTAGTTCTGGTTTCTGGTGAGAAGAAACGTTATGATGGACATCAAGTGCTTCGGTTCGTTCCGAAGACCCAAGACCACCTCGAGGTTCTGCGAAGCATCCAGAGCAGGTCCGACCAACGCACTCAGAAGGTCGGCAAATTTCCAGGCAGTCTAGAAAGATTTATTATGTTGCAATCTTGACGCGAAGAAAAATTTCGACACGATATCCCCTAGAAATCGATTGACAACGTTTTTGAAACTTCAAGGACGCCATTGATGCGCTTTATAAAACTTATTCATGGGAACTGTTTTTCTTGATCGGTGCATGTCCTCAATTTTTATGGTTCTCCTTTCTTTTCGAAAGGACTGCTATAAGAGTATACAGAAATTATTTATTTTTCCTTTTTTTATGAACAAATTTTCACACAAAAATATCATCGATTTCTACTTTTATTTGCCAAAGTTACGAAATACTTTAATCGTCTGTCTTCGCGCGAAATCATTTTCGATCCTAAAAATAAATGGAAGTTGATTGCCTTTTCATGCAGGTTTTAAAAGAATCATAAGTTTTACCTACTTCTAAAATGGCCTTCTACATTTTTAAAGAGTATATATAAACATTTTATGAGAACCTTCCGGAATATTTTCTTTCATTTTTTGTTCCCCACAAACATTATTTGTCTTTGTGTGGCAAAGTCCGGATATTTATGAAAAATGTTGTCCCAATGAGGCCTGCAAATTGAAAGCAATCATGATTTTGAATCAAGGCCTAAGCTAGAAAAAAGTCCCATCTTTTTTTATTGTGGAGAAAATTTTGTCTCAAAAATTAAAAACAAATCCTCCCTGGGTGGCATTTTTTCATGCATTCCCAGCAAAGGATTACCATTGCTGGGGATTTCTTGAGACAATGAAATTTCTGTACCCAGATTTTTCCCAGCATGGGCCTTGGCAACCAATCCTGACTTTATTGCCAAAGATAATGGCCAGGAACCCTCTGCCATCTAAGGGTTAATGTAAGTACTGTATTTACTGGAGTACCTTGCACCCTTGAGTAAGGCACGCACAGGGGGTTTTCAGTTGCAATTTTGCTAAAATCTTATCCCCAAGTATGACACACACCCCAATTTTAGTGAATCTGAAACCACAAAATTTCAAAAATAAAAACAAAAATTGACTTTAGACATGAATTGAACAAAAATCAGATCAATTTTCAACTGTTCCAGTGCAAAAAAGTGTTCTAGTGACATTTGTTCAAAATTTCTCCATTATAATCAAGTAAAATGCACACATAACTTCCTAAAACTTCTTGGAAAATTTGTACCCACTTATGCTTTGCACCCCTTTTTTTGTCTGAAATTTGAGAAAAAAGGTGCGCGTGGTACTTGAGTAAATATGGTAGATGTCACTATACTGCCTGGAATAGTGAGCCCATGAACCTGAAAATCGTGGAGAATGATTACCATCAGGTTCTGGATTATTTTTTAAAAACATGAATAGCAGAGAAAGATGTTTTTTTTCTTGACAAAGCTTTCCAGCCCCTATTTCCAATTTTTTTAAAAAGAAGAGTTTAAAAACTTGAGGAGAACATTAGCAAGGTCATCCATTTTATGAGTTTTTTCTTGAAGATATTTTTTGGTTTTACAGGTGAACCTTGATAAGTCAAAACTCCCTAAGTCTAATTCCTCCCTAATTTGAATTTTTAAGTCCCTGTCTGAATTGCCTAAGAATCAATACATTAAAAGCCTCCCTAACCCAAAGTCTTTTTCTCTAAAACCTCTGTAAGTCGAATTTTCTGGGGCCTTCTGGTTATTATTTCCTTTAAGTATGTGAGAGAAAAATGATTAAAACAAATAATTAGATGCATCTTGAAAGTAAGTGAAAGACAGATATAGCAAATGAACCCCTGCCTCCAAATCAGCATGGTGCAAACTCAATAAGGAGCAAGTTTAGGCCAAGAATATCCCCATTTATGATTTATGACACTTTTTCATTTCTCCTCACAACAGAAGTGTTTGTTTCCTCAACTGGAAACCTTCAAAAATCAAAACCTCCATAAGTTGAAACCTCCCTAAGTCAATTTTTTTCCTGTTCCTTAGAAATTAGACTTACAGCAGTTCAACTGTATCTTGAATAGATGTCAGGGGCTGAAACGGTGTTTACAGTTGCTACTTCCTGAAGGTTTCATTTGGTTATACAAATATATAGTATATATTTGTTGAAGTTCACAACAGTGCAAATACTGTGAACCAAATCATCATTTCTCTTTGCAATAAAATAATTTATTCAAACTTGTTTTACCTTAAAAATGCTTACAAATGCGGATTTAGATAGGTATTCTGGGTAGCAATGGAATAACTTCATTGAAGCATATGATGCCGTAGGGTCGTCACTCACTTGTAGTTCACAAAAATACTCACTCAAGTCATATAATAAGTACACTCCTATACTGATATACGAACCTTATAAAAGGTGAACTACCTTTAAAACCTAAAGAGATATATACGTGCTGGACTTTTGGGCTGAACCCAGCCACTTGAACTCGCCTGTCGACATCATGGTTTCACCAGAACAAAAAGCCTGGCTGCAGAAACACGCTGATTTCTTCGGTCTCGAACATCAAGTGATGATCGCCGATGTCCAGGAGTGAGTCATGAAAATGAATCCCCATTTCTTCCTGAATTCCCATCCGTGAACAGTGCATTCATTCAAATATTCTTCTCCTTCTCCAATTGCTTTTTCCATGATTGAAATGAAGGCTCGCGGATTCCATCAAGGTCGGCGCACCCGGTACGAAATTGACATGGGATGCGTATTACGACTCCCCTGAGGTAGATAAATAATCCATTGAAACCTTGTTGAAAAAATGCCCAACTATAATCACTTTCGTCGCATTCAAAAAATGCATCAATTATGCGCAGATTTATGCATGGGTCGATGAAATCACAGCCCAGTTCCCGGAAATAATAACGACTCAGAGCATCGGAAAGTCGACGGAAGGCAGGGAACTGATGCTCATGCGAATCAACAAGCCATCCGATCAACAAAAAGTCACCGTTTTCCTCAACTCCAGTGAGTTTTCATTCGATTTCAGATTCATTCAGCCTCATTTAAAACAGTTTTAAAAGGCAGGGAACTGATGCTCATGCGAATCAACAAACCATCCGATCAACAAAAAGTCACCGTTTTCCTCAACTCCAGTGAGTTTTCATTCGATTTCAGATTCATTCAGCCTCATTTAAAACAGTTTTATCGCGGTATATGAACAGCTGATAAAGAAACCCGATTAAACGCAACCTCGATATGTAAATCCTTTGATTACCGAAGCGATAAACCGGCTTCTTTTTCACGACACAGAAATGCGGATTAAAAAATAAAATAAAATAAAACTTTCGCAGGAAAGTGAAGGTCCCGTTTTTATTGCGCTTCTATGCATAAACGAAAGTACAGTGTCGGAAGATATTTAAATCCACCTTCATTCTGGCGATTCAATAATCCTGTTATTGTGCATAGGAAAAAGGAACTGTCCTTCAATTTTCGGTCGTCAAGTTGTTGATAATCATCAGCAGGCAACTTGAATGTAAAAACTTGATTGAAGTGTTGTTTCAATAGTTCCCGAACCTCATCTTTCCAAGTTACTTTCCTACACATTTCGATTTCTCGCTTTGTATAAGAATTTTCAAATAATGGGTTTTGATAAAATAAATTCCTCCCAGATGGGCTTATTTTTCTCTGGAATTGACCTTGACCACATCTTGATGCTCAGTGATGCTTTTTATACTCCCTTCGTATTGTATTTGAGCCGGTATATTTTGCTGGGTTAATGATTTTCCAACAAGATAGATGATGTTATTTTTTTTCGTGATTCCATGAAAGATATCCACGCCAGGGAATGGATCACTTCAGCAACTACCACATGGATTTTCAATGAACTGCTCACAAATGAAGCCTATGCTGCTGAGTTGGACAAGTTTGACTTCCACTATGTCCCAGTCCTGAACCCTGATGGTCTGGCTTACACCCATAATGGAGTGAGTTAAATTGATGCATTTTCAATTTGATATCATGCCTTTAATTTTCCTTGAAAAATCAAGCTTTCATTCAGAATTAGTATGTTTGGAAATTGATGCGACATCTAGGTGCGGAATATAGAAAGCAGGGACTTGCGGACGTCTGTCTTTTTTATGAGTCTGAAAATCACTAGGACAAATATATTTGGCCTATCATTCAGAAGCTTGGATTTTGAATTAGTGAAAAACATTTTCCGACCTTTGAAGACTCTTCAAATTTAACTTTTTCATCATAATTTGTTTTTAAATAGGACCGTTTGTGGCGCAAAACGCTTTCAGACCATGATTCCTTCTGGGGATGCTTGGGAGTGGATGCCAACAGGAACTTTGACAAGTCATTTGGAGGTAATTACAACAACTTATCCGGACTTTGATTTAATGTTTTGTGAAAAGAACAAAAGACAAATTTTTGAATCATATTGCCGCGATTTAAAACTGTTAAATTTTCTATCTACAGTGACTCTCAATAAATGCGTGTTAGGTCACTGAAAGCATTCCAAAATTCAAGTGTTGCTCAGAAAAAGTGAATCTCTTGTATAAAAAAAAAGTTGCAAAATCCTTGGTGGATGTTATTGGGCATGCACGCTAACGTACACTATAATACCTAAAGTTCTCAGAATTATCCTCCCCTCCTCAAAATTGCAGTACCAGGCACAACCTGGTACCGGTTACGGTGTCAGGAGTCAGGACGTACCTGGCACCGTTGCATCTTCAATGACTACCTTTTCCTGTGTGTAGCATCTTTGATTACTACTTTTTCCTGTCGCCATTAGAGTGGTAAAACCTTATGAAGGTTTCTGATTGCAAAGACTATATAAGTAGCATTTTC
The DNA here is from genome assembly GCA_905338405.1 of Notodromas monacha. Lineage (NCBI taxonomy): Eukaryota > Metazoa > Arthropoda > Ostracoda > Podocopida > Cyprididae > Notodromas > Notodromas monacha. Next base: position 8,448 of record CAJPEX010003495.1, read on the forward strand.
ATATTCTCTTTTTAGATCAGTTGTGTTCAGCTGTGCGTTATCCAAGCCCAAGCTCATTGAGTTGTTATTTGCATTGTTATTCGTTTATTCCTGAAATATATCTTAATCATTAAAACTAGGAATTCCTAATAGGAATCACGGCCCTGTCCCAGACTGATCAACTTGTTTTATTTATCCAACACTTGACACCAAATTATATTGGAGACTCTGTCCTCAATATAAATTAACCTTTTCCAGGCATCACGGTTATAGACATGAATTTACTTGACCAAGCCCCGTTTTCATTCACCCACCATGATTTGTTCTCAAAGACCTCTCACTTGAACTTTCTTTTCACATTTGTAAACTTTTTTTTGGAAATATGCAGTACTTCTGTTTATCAATATATTCTAAAATATAGGACCTGGGGCCAGTAGTGACAAGTGTTCAGAGACTTACCACGGACCCAGTGCATTTTCTGAGCCTGAGACTCAAGCAGTCAGGGATTACATTTTGGCCAACAAGGATGCCATCAAGATCTACTTTGATGTTCATTCCTATTCTCAGTTGGTTCTGTTGCCCTATGGAGACACCAATCTGAAACCTGATGATTATGCAGACTTGGTGAGAAAAAAGGGTTTTTTAACCCTTATTGGATGGTGGAAGGTCACTTTCGATTGTTGGGCAGTGCTGGGAGATTTTTGCATGCTTGTGCATTTTGGTTTGAACAAAGGTCACAAAAATGCAGTTTTGGCAGAGTACAGTACTGTATAGTCAAAGTCTAGAAAAATCTGGGAAAGCAAAATTCATTGTTTTCTAAATCCCTTAATGATAATCCTATGGCAGGGAAGCCAAAAAATGCTACCCAGCAGTAAATATTTTTTTCTATGGAAATATTTTTGCAGGAGAATGTAAAAAAAAGGGATTTTCCCCAAATTTTACTCTTCTGATCAAGCTAGGTCTTTCTTTCTTATTTTACTTGTGGCAAACAATTCTGCAAATAAATGCAGTGTTTTTCCAGGTTTTTATTTTGAATAAGCTATTAAATCAGGGCATTTTCTAAGATCCCACAAATCACCTGAAATTTTAAATTGTGGCTTCATGAGACATGAGCATTCATTTGAGGTAAATTATTAGCAAATCCTACGAGCAAAAAATTCTTCAATTGGTCCAGAACAACCCAAAATGAACAAATTAATTTGCTTAAAAAGATGTTCCGACGTTAAAATGCTGCACAAAAGTGCACAATTATTATTCCATTTGGGGCTTCCTGCATATATAGTTCCTCATGCTCAAAAATCAAGAAGAGCTGCAGTGAATTACGACAAAGTCTTATATTGTTGAACTGAAAGATATTATGGCTTTGACCTTCGAAGTTCAAATTAGTAAATCTTTATTTAAGGGTGCTAAAGAATTTGAAACTTCTGCTGAAAATTTGAAACAGACGTTTAAAAAGTACCGACGAAAATTCAAGTAATACAGATTATCTTTGAAGACTTCCAGCTGGAAAAAATCCTTTTTAGACGAATGGAAGCATGTTAATTTTTTGAAAGTTTTTCTAATTCTCTCTCATATTGTTTGAGGTCCACAGTAAGAAAAAAAAAAGAGGCGTAAATAGAGTCTCAAGTTCTGTATATTTTGGTGACTCCGGGAACTTTTGAGAATTCACGGATAATTCACTGATTGTAATTTTTACAGTTTGCGAATATAATTGTTAATTTTTTATTTTTCTGACAGCTTGAAAAAGGTCTGATCCTGGAGAATGCCCTTCGTGAACGCCATGGCACAGATTACGTCACCGGAACTGTTCCTGATCTTTTGTGTGAGTGGTTTTTCAACTAATTTCAATAATGGAATCCACAATAAGTGTTCAAGCGAAAGCCGAACACAGCGGATTTTCAAAACCCAATTCTCCCTGTCAATATCTTGGATTTTTTTAAATCTTCCCTTTTTTGGCTACCAGATTTGGCCTCAGGAGGTTCTTTTGACTGGGTCAAGGAGAAGGCAGGTGTGAAATATTCCATGGGTATCGAACTGAGGGACCAGGGCCAGTATGGGTTCTTGCTGCCTGCAAGTCAGATCATTGCCAGTGGGGAAGAAACCCTGGATGGGTTCCTGGCCATATTCAATGCAATCAGGGACGAAATCCTGGCCGGGCACTGACTTGCTTGCATTCCAATGCATTCAAATTGTGCTGCATCCTGAATGATAAAACTGTTTTGCAACCCCATGTTGTCAGCGACTTATTTATTCATTTATTACTGCAATATATACATGTGTGTTTGGCAATTCGATCTGTCTCATTACGTACGAATGTGCCATATTTTCATGGAAATACTGCATCTAATTTTTACTCAAGTTTTCTTCTGATTTTTCCGTCTAAAAAGAAAATTTTATGGAGAATCAAATGCTGAATATTCCGTTTCATCGTGAGAAAAAAAAACTTCACCAAGTCATATACTCACATGATGACTCAGGCCATCATTATATGTGCCATACGCAGTTGTTGAAATGATGAAATTTAAAACTTCTATTGAAAAAATTTTTAAGAGCATTTCAAAAGAAAAAAATTCCTTGGATCAATCCCATACAGTGAAGTGCTGGGTTGAAGATGGATTCTGCATTCCTCACCCAATAATCTTGGGTATATTCATATAACTATTTTCAAAAACAAATATTTTCTTAGTGCCTTTTTGATTGCAAAATCGGAAATAATTATCCAAGATACCAAGAATGAATAATCAGCCAAGAAACCAGGAAGACATTTGTTCTGGATAAATTCTGGTCTAACCTATGATCCTTGATGTGGAACAATTCTTTTTTAATTGTGGAATTACGAAGTTATTCCACTATGCCATTGCGTTTCAAGTGGCTGGAATAACGTCGTCAGGCCCAACCTGGTAAAACTGGAACAATCTGGTCAAATTAAACTAACGGAAATAATAATATGTCGCCAGGAATAACCTGGTCTTTATGTATTACCCCTGATTTTGGGACTTGTCTGCATGAGGTTGGTCCAGTTGTGAAGTTCGGGAAGATTTTTTTGCCAGTTTGTTCCAGGATAGGCTTTATGACCGTAATCCAGTGTTTGAATTTCCAGGTTATTCCACCATCCCTTTCCTTGTAGTGGCTGGATTCAGGATCCTGTCAAAATCATTACAAGAGTTATATGGGCAGAATGTTTTCAAGGGTTCTTGGCCTTCATTTTGGGCTGAAAAGGCAATACTCTACAAGTTTGGTGGTCAATCCAGAAAATGTCTGATTTTGGAAAATTCAAGAGACATCATTGCACAACGTGTGTTGCAAATTTTTGTGAGTTCCCCCTAAAGCAGAGTCATGCGTAGCAAATTTAATCTCTTGTTTCCAACTAATGGCAAGCCATTTCTTATGTCAGCTTCTTGAGGAAATAAATCCAAAAAGGAAAACACCAAAAGGCAACTTAAAAGAACAGGGCCATAAAAGGGATGAGTTTTGGCAATTGCCAAAACTTGTCCTTGGTTGTATCTGTGAGAATCAAGTTTATTCACCCCCACTCTCACAACAAACTTAAATGGACCTTTGGTCCTTTGATTTCACAAATCCCCAAAACTCTAGAATAAGAAACAGTGTACCGCGACTTAAGAAGCAGAAACTGTAATCAAAACTAAAATCTCAGTGGAAATTCCCACAGAACAAAGCCTTTTTTCCTAATTCTGAAGTACAAACAAAAACTTCACTGTCTTCCAAACCTTTGAACTGAGCAGATCTCAGGAACTTGGCAAATTTGCAAAATCATCAACCCTTTGCAAATCAAAAAAAAATGTACCATCTTAGAATAGGGTGTCTTCAAGCACCCCAGTTGCAGCCCAACTGAATTTGTGTACATTTCATTTCCTGACTTCAACTTACCTTTGAATCTCTGAAACAACGTGGCTGGGGATTTATGATTTCCAGAAAAATTCCCAAGGTATGATCAGCAGCTGAAGAGGAAATTACTTGATGAATTACACCATATTCAACGGGAAAACAGGCAAAAAAAATATTGCAATACTGTATTCAAGTTACACATTGTGGATATAAATACACTGATGAAATGTGGGAATCCCATCAAGAGGATTCCTTAATTTAGCAAAGCACTTCCAGCACCGGAAATTCCTCAACTGTGCGTGAGAAATCACAGCTCATGTCAGTTTTCGTTCAATTGCACCACGATTTGTAGGTACGATGACGAGAAAATTGCAATGTTTTCTGTCTGATGATCGTTTACGAGTGCCCGGGGTACATTTTGCCTTATTGACAAAGTAATTCATACATTCCTAAAACGGAGTATCCGTGAGAAGATTAGCAAGAAGCCGAGAAAATTATCTGCCTTTGAATTGAAAAACCCCATGTGAAAAATTGATTAGAGTTACCGAGGAATCGAGCTCACGTCCTTCACAAATTATGAAATAGTTGATGATTCACTTGATAATGTATATAAGCATTCTCGTTTTTAAGCTTTCCCGAATCAGGTAATATTTTGCGCGAAAAATACGTGATGTGTGGAACGCAAATATGAACAAAAGTCATGAGAAATTACTTCACATACATTTTTGTTGCAAATTATTTTTCATGGGAATCGCTGGATGAGTGACTTAATGAAAATTATTAGATATTAGCTGATGATTCATTTGATCATGTTTCAAGCTTTCTCGTTTTGAAGCATTTCTGAAGATGGGTAGGAACAATTTTTTTGCGAAAAAATTTGAGGTGTCTGGAACATGATTATGAATAAAATCCGGAAGAAAATTATTGCATCCATTTTTTAAATTATTTTTCATACGATTTGCTGAAGTGACTTTTTGAAAATTCATAGAAAATTGAATAATTTGGAAATGTTTCAAGCATTCTCGTTTCGAACCTTTTCTGAGCATAGGTAAAATCTTGCTGGAGAACACATGTACGCTAAAAAAAAAAATCCGGAAAAAATTACTACGCATGTATTCGTAAATTATTTTTCATAGGATTTGCTGAAGTGCCTTTTTCAAGGTCGACATTATTGTCTTCAGCATCATGAAGTGAGTCGTCTTGAAAAAAAAAAGAGTAGGGCAGAGCTGCTCTCTCAGTCCCTCAAACTAGCCCAGCAAACTTTTACGATTTTGAAGTAAGTTTCTGATACCAGTTTTTTTTCAGGTTTTCAAGGGTGCTGCTGATTGGGGTCCTGGGTTTAGTTCTGGTTTCTGGTGAGAAGAAACGTTATGATGGACATCAAGTGCTTCGGTTTGTTCCGAAGACCCAAGACCACCTCGAGGTTCTGCGAAGCATCCAGAGCAGGTCCGACCAACGCACTCAGAAGGTCGGCAAATTTCCAGGCAGTCTAGAAAGATTTTCTATGTTGCAATCTTGACGTGAGAAAAATGTTGACAGATATCCCCTAGAAATCAATTGACAAACTTCAATGATTCTTTAAACGTTTTTAAAGTACAAGGACGTCATTGATGCGCTGTAAACACATTCATGGGAAATGTTTTTTTGATCAGTGCATGTTTTCATTATTTTTCTCCTCTCTTCTCCAGAGAATGGCTAAGAGTATATAGAATTTTTTCCCGTTTTTTCAAAGAAATTTTCACACAAATATTTCGTCGATGTAATTTTAATTTCCAAACTTACGAAATACTATTACAGTAACCGTCTGTCTTCGCGCGAAATTTTTTTCAATCATGAAAATAAATGGAAGTTGACTGCCTGTTAAGGTTTTAAAAGATTCATAAGTTTTACCTACTTCTAAAATGGCCTTCTACATTTCTAAAGTGTACGTAAACATTTTTTGAGAACCTTCAGGAATGTTCTACAGGTGCTGCTTTCTTTCATTTTTTTCTCCCCCACGAACATTATTCGACTTTGTGTGAAAAAGTCTGGATATTTGTGCAAAATTTGTCCCAATGAGGTCTGCAAATTAAAAAAAAAGGATTTTTGAATCAAGGCCTAAATTAGAGAAAAATTCCAATTTTTTTTCTAATTCTGGAGAAAATTTTGTCTCAAAAGTATAAAAAATCCTTCCTTTATGGGTTGCAGTTGTTCATGCATTCTCATTTTTAGCAATGAGGATTAACATCAGGGATTTTTTTAGACAAAGAGATTTTCTGAACCCAGATTTTTCAAAATGGGACATGGGACTAGGTAACCTGGGGGAATTTCAGTGACCATTGGTCAAACTGAAAAGCCCCCCCCCCTCCCAAAATCCTGACTTTGTCAAATAATGGCCATCAGGAACCCTCTGCCTTCCAAGGGTTAGTGTAAGTAGATGTCGCTACTGGCTGGAATAGTGAGCCCATGCACCTGAAAATAGTACAAAAGGTTTGCCATCAGGTTCTGGATGATTTTTTTTTAAACATGAAAGCAGAGAGGGATATTTTTGTTTTCTTGACAAAGCTTCCCGGCCTTTATTTCCCATTTTTGAAAATAGAAGAGCTTGAAAATTCAAGGAGACAAATAGCAAGGTTACCCAAATTATGAGTTTTTCCTAAACATACGTTTGGTTTTATCTTGAGCAGATGTCAGTGTGGCTGAAACAGCGTGTACACTGTACAGCTACTATTTCATGAAAGTTTCATTTGGTTATACAGTATGTATTTGTTAAAGTTTACAACAGTGCAAATATTGTGAACCACATCTTCATTTCTCTTTGCGACGAAATTATCTTTTGAAACCTGTTCACCTTTAAAAAAGCGTACAAATGTGTGTATACAAAGGTATTCTGGGTAGCAATGGAATAACTTTATTCAAGTACAGTATATGATGCAAATCCCAGCAGTGAGTGAACATCAAGTGTTTTTATGAGTGAGTTCAGTATATTATTCATGTGAGGATATGACTATATGCTTGGAATATTTTCCACTTGATGGAAATTTTGGATTTCTCTATATATGCAGCTGGACTTTTGGGCTGAACCCAGCCACTTGAACTCGCCTGTCGACATCATGGTTTCACCAGAACAAAAAGCCTGGCTGCAGAAACACGCTGATTTCTTCGGTCTCGAACATCAAGTGATGATCGCCGATGTCCAGGAGTGAGTCATGAAAATGAATCCCCATTTCTTCCTGAATTCCCATCCGTGAACAGTGCATTCATTCAAATATTCTTCTCCTTCTCCAATTGCTTTTTCCATGATTGAAATGAAGGCTCGCGGATTCCATCAAGGTCGGCGCACCCGGTACGAAATTGACATGGGATGCGTATTACGACTCCCCTGAGGTAGATAAATAATCCATTGAAACCTTGTTGAAAAAATGCCCAACTATAATCACTTTCGTCGCATTCAAAAAATGCATCAATTATGCGCAGATTTATGCATGGGTCGATGAAATCACAGCCCAGTTCCCGGAAATAATAACGACTCAGAGCATCGNAGGTAAAATCTTGCTGGAGAACACATGTACGCTAAAAAAAAAAATCCGGAAAAAATTACTACGCATGTATTCGTAAATTATTTTTCATAGGATTTGCTGAAGTGCCTTTTTCAAGGTCGACATTATTATCTTCAGCATCATGAAGTGAGTCGTCTTGAAAAAAAAAGAGTAGGGCAGAGCTGCTCTCTCAGTCTCTCAAACTAGCCCAGCAAACTTTTACGATTTTGAAGTAAGTTTCTGATACCAGTTTTTTTTTTTCAGGTTTTCAAGGGTGCTGCTGATTGGGGTCCTGGGTTTAGTTCTGGTGTCTGGTGAGAAGAAACGTTATGATGGACATCAAGTGCTTCGGTTCGTTCCGAAGACCCAAGACCACCTCGAGGTTCTACGAAGCATTCAGAGCAGGTCCGACCAACGCACTCAGAAGGTCGGCAAATTTCCAGCCAGTCTAGAAAGATTTTCTAATGTTGCAATCTTGACGCGAGAAAAATTTCGACGCAATATCCCCCAGAAATCAATTGACAAACTTTAATGATTCTTTAAACGTTTTTAAACTACAAGGACGTCATTGATGCGCTGTAAACACATTCATGGGAAATGTTTTTCTTGATCAGTGCATGTTTTCATTTTTTTCCTCTCTACTCCAGAGGACGGCTAAGAGTATATAGAATTTTTTCCCGTTTTTTTAAAGAAATTTTCACACACATATTTCGTCGATGTAATTTTAATTTCCAAATTTACGAAATACTATTACAGTAACCGTCTGTCTTCGCGCGAAATTTTTTTCAATCTTGAAAATAAATGGAAGTTGACTGCCTTTTAAAGTTTCAAAAGATTCATAAGTTTTACCTACTTCTAAAATGTCCTTCTACATTACTAAAGAGTATATAAACATTTTTTTAGAACCTTCAGGAATGTTCAACAGGTGTTGCTTTCTTTAATTTTTTCTCCCCCACGAACATTATTCGGCTTTGTGTGAAAAAGTCTGGATATTTGTGCAAAATGTTGTCCCAATGAGGTCTGCAAATTAAAAAAAAGGATTTTTGAATCAAGGCCTAAATTAGAGAAAAATTCCAATTTTTTTTTTTAATTCTGGAGAAAATTTTGTCTCAAAAGTAGAAAAAATCCTCCCTGCTGGATTGCAGTTCTTCATGCATTCTCATTTCCGTGCAATGAGGATTAACATCGGGGATTTCTTTGGACAAAGAGATTTTCTGAACCCAGATTTTTCCAAATGGGACATGGGCCTTGGTAACCTGGGGGAATTTCAGTGACCATTGGTCAAACTGAAAAGCCCCCCCCCCTCCCAAAATCCTGACTTCGCCAAATAATGGCCATCAGGAACCCTCTGCCTTCCAAGGGTTAGTGTAATTAGATGTCACTACTGCCTGGAATAGTGAGCCCATGCACCTGAAAATAGTGCAAAAGGTTTGCCATCAGGTTCTGGATGATTTTTTTTAAAACATGAATAGCAGAGAAAGATATTTTTGTTTTCTTGACAAAGCTTCCTGGCCTTTATTTCCCATTGCTGAGAATAGAAGAGCTTAAAAATTCAAGGAGAAAATTAGCAAGGTTACCCAAATTATGAGTTTTTCCTAAACATACGTTTGGTTTTATCTTGAGTAGATGTCAGTGGCTGAAACAGTGTGTACACTGTACAGCTACTATTTCATGAAGGTTTCATTTGGTTATACAGTATGTATTTGTTAAAGTATACAACAGTGCAAATATTGTGAACCACATCTCCATTTCTCTTTGCGACGAAATTATCTTTTGAAACCTGTTCACCTTTTAAAAAGCTTACAAATGTGTGTATATACAAAGATATTCTGGGTAGCAATGGAATAACTTTATTCAAATACAGTATATGATGCAAATCCCAGCAGTGAGTGAACATCAAGTGTTTTTATGAGTGAGTTCAGTATATTATTCATGTGAGGATATGACTATATGCTTGGAATATTTTCCACGTGATGGAAATTTTGGAATTCTCTATATATGCAGCTGGATTTTTGGGCTGAACCCAGCCACTTGAACTCGCCTGTCGACATCATGGTTTCACCAGAACAAAAAGCCTGGCTGCAGAAACACGCTGATTTCTTTGGTCTCGAACATCAAGTGATGATTGCCGATGTCCAGGAGTGAGTCATGAAAATGAATCCCCATTTCTTCCTGAAATCCCATCCGTGAACAGTGCATTCATTCAAATCTTCTTCTCTTTCTCCAATTGCTTTTTTCGACGATTGAAATGAAGGCTCGCGGATTCCATCAAGGTCGGCGCACCCGGTACGAAATTGACATGGGATGCGTATTACGACTCCCATGAGGTATATAAATAATCCATTGAAACCTTGTTGAAAAAATGCCCAACTATTTTCACTTTCGTCGCATTCAAAAAATTCATCAATTCCGCGCAGATTTACGCATGGGTCGATGAAATCACAGCCCAGTTCCCGGAGATAATAACGACTCAGAGCATCGGAAAGTCGACGAAAGGCAGGGAACTGATGCTCATGCGAATCAACAAACCATCCGATCAACAGAAGATCTCCGTTTTCCTCAACTCCAGTGAGTTTTTATTTGATTTCAGATTCATTTAGCATCATTTAAAACAGTTTTACGGCGGTTATCAACAGCTAATAAAGAAGGCCGAATAAATGCAACCTCGATATATAAATCATTTAATTACCGAAGCGATAAACTGGCTTTTTCACGATACAGAAATGCGGATTCGAAAACAAAAATAAATAAAACTTTCGCAGAAAACTGAAGGTCCCGTTTTTATTGCGCTTCTATGCATAAATGAAACTATAGTATCGAAAGATATTTAAATCAATCCTCATTCTCGCGATTCAATAGAACATAATCCTGTTATTGAGAACAGGAAAAAGGAACTGCCCTTCAATTTCCGGTCGTCAAGTTGTTGATAATCATCAGGCACTGAATGTGAAAACTTGCCTGAAGTGGGGAAATTTTGTTTCAATATTTGCCAAACCTCATCTTTCCAAGTTGCTTCCCAAAACATTTCGATTTCTCGCTTTGTATAAGAATTTTCAAATGAGTTTCAATAAAACTCGCAGATAGGTCTATTTTTTCTGGAATTGACCTTGACCACATCTTGATGCTCAGTGATGCTGTTTACTTCTTTTGTACTGTATTTGAGCCGGTATAATTGCTGGGTTAATTATTTTCCAACAAGATGAATCATGTTTTTTTCGTGATTCCATGAAAGATATCCACGCCAGGGAATGGATCACTTCAGCAACTACCACATGGATTTTCAATGAACTGCTCACAAATGAAGCCTATGCTGCTGAGTTGGACAAGTTTGACTTCCACTATGTCCCAGTCCTGAACCCTGATGGTCTGGCTTACACCCATAATGGAGTGAGTTAAATTGATGCATTTTCAATTTGATATCATGCCTCTTATTTTCTTGGAAAAGTCAAGTTTTCATCGAAAAATATATTCAATGAATTTTGGGAATTATGGAAGTTGGTGACTTACAGTGGATAACTTGGATTAGACAATGATATACAGTACAGTGAAACCCAAGATTTTTATGTGATTGGATTCAATTTGTCTCTATGTTGGAGTGTCCACATGTCAGATCATATTTTCCCATACAGTATTGAATTGGTTCTCCACTTCATCAAAATTTAAGGAAAAGTCCAAAAAAATAGAAAAACTTCTCCTTTCTTGACTTAATTATCATAGGTGTAAAAAAATAAATTGTGCGGAAGAAAACGAAACACAATCTAATCTTTTGGCATCATCAGGAGCACAAGATACTTTGAACAAGAACAAGTCTACAGCTAAATTGTGCATGATGTACAAAACTCAAAACAAAGAAAAAATTAGCCTTTTGATTATGATAATGAATTATTAAAAACTGTATACAATTTTTTCTTTATTTTTAATCATAAAAAAATTTCTTCTAGAGGTATCAAAAAGTAGAGAAATCAAAATTTTCAATTTTTCTAAAACTGTTGAAAAATATTCAGCATCTGGCTATATCTGAGGTAACATATTTTAGTCAGAGTAGGGCAGCTTTTCCCAGTTTGAAGTATCTCTACGTCAAATTGTTCATATGTTGGGGCATCTGTATATTTTTGGGCCCCACTGTATTTCTCACAGCATTATGAATCCATAACATCAAATTACTATGTTTGGAAATTGATGCGACATCTATAGGTGCGGAAAAGAGAACGCAGTGACAAGCAGACGTCTGTCTTATTTATGAGTCAGAAGATCCATGTGAAAAATATATGCGGCCTAGCATTCAGAAGCTTGGGTTTTGAATTAGTGAAAAACATTTTCTGACCTTTGACGACTCTTCAAATTTAACTCTTTTTTATCATAATTTGTTTATAAATAGGACCGTTTGTGGCGCAAAACGCTTTCAGAACACAATTCCTTCTGGAGATGCTTTGGAGTGGATGCCAACAGGAACTTTGACAAGTCATTCGGAGGTAATTACAACAACTTATCCGGAATTTCATTTCATTTCTAGTGAAAAGAGCAACAGACATATTTCTGAATCATATTGTCGCGACTTAAAACTGTTACATTTTTCTCTCAAGTGACTCTCAATGCGTGATAAGTCACTGAAAGCATTTCAAAATTCAAGTATCGCTCGGAGAAAGTGAATCTCTTGTATAAAAAGAACTTGCAAAATACTTGGTGGATGTGCAATTTTTCCAGGCATCACGGTTATAGACGTGAATTTTCTTAACCAAGTCCCGTTTTCATTCACCCATCTTGATTCGTTCCCAAAGAATTCTCACTTGAAATTCCTTCTCACGTTTTTAAATTTTTTGGAAAGATGCAGTACTTCTGTCTCAATATATTCTAATGTATAGGACCTGGGGCCAGTCATGACGAGTGTTCAGAGCTTTACCACGGACCCAGTGCGTTTTCTGAGCCTGAGACTCAAGCAGTCAGGGATTACATTTTGGCCAACAAGGATGACATCAAGATCTACCTTGATGTTCATTCTTATTCTCAGTTGATTCTGTTGCCCTATGGAGACACCAGTGAGAAGCCTGATGATTATGCTGACTTGGTGAGAAAAAATAACAGGGATTCTTTTTAACCCTTATTGAATGGTGGTAGTAGGTCAATTTACATTGCCCGGCAGTGCTGGGAGACTTTTGCATGCTTGTGCATTTTGGCTTGACCAAAGGTCAATTTTGCTGAGATGTTCAGAGTCCAGAAAAATCTGGAAAAGCAAAATGCATTGTTTTCAAAATCCCTTACTGATAATCCTTTGACAAGGAAAACAAAAAATGCTACCCAGCGGTAAATATTTTTTTCTATGAAATTATTTTTGCAGGAGAATGTAAAAAATGGGATTTTTTTAACTTTCGCTCTTCTGATCACGCTAGGTCATTCTTTTTTATTGTATATGTGGCTAAAAATTGTGCAAATAAATCCCAGCAGTGCAACCCAAGGATTGAATGCAGTATTTCTCCAGGTTTTTTTTCTGAGTCAGCTATTAAATTAGAGCATTTTCTAAAGTCCCACGAATCACCTGAAAATTTAAATTGTGGTTTCATGAGACATGGTGATTCATTTCAGGTAAATTATCAGCAAATCCCACAAACACAAAAATTCTTCATTTGGTCCAGAACATCCCAAAAGGAAAAAATTAAATTGCTTAAGCAGATGTTTCAACATTAAACTGCAAAGTGCTCCATTATTATTTCATTTGGGGCTTCCTAAATATACTGTAGTTCCTAATGCTCAAAAATCAAGAAGAACGTAGTTAAGGCCGACGAAGTCTTGCATCGTAGAAGTGCAAGATATTATGGCTTTGTCAATATAATTTCAAACTAGAGATTTCTTGATTTAAGGGAGCTAAAGAAATTGAAACTTCTGCTGACAATTTGAAACAGACGCTTAAAAAGTACAGACGAAAACGCAAGTAATGCAGATTATCTTTGAAGACTAATACCAGCTGGAAAAAATCATTTTTACAAAAATTGAAGCATGTTAATTTTGCGAAATTTATTTCTGATTCTCTCTCATTTTTTTGAGGTCCACGATAAAAAAAAATGAAAGTAGAACCTCAAGTTCTGCATATTTTGGTGACTTGTGGAAATTTTGAGAATTAACTGATATTATAACTTTTATTTTGCCAACAGCTGGAAAAAGGTCTGATCATGGAAGATGCCCTTCGTGAACGCTATGAAACAGATTACGTCACTGGAAGTGTTCCCGAACTCACGTGTGAGTGGTTTTTCAACTAATTTCAATAATTGAATTCACATGAAGTGTGCCAGCGAAAGCAAAACACAGCGTATTTTCAAAACCCAATTCTTCCTGTCAATATCTTGTATTGTTTTTTTTTGCATCGTCCTTTATTTTTGGATACCAGATTATGCCTCAGGCGGTTCTTTTGACTGGGTCAAGGGGAAGGCAGGTGTGAAATATGCCATGGGTATCGAACTGAGGGACCTGGGCCACTATGGGTTCTTGCTGCCTGCAAATCAGATCATTCCCAGTGGGAAAGAAACCCTGGATGGGTTCCTGGCCATATTCAATGCGATCAGGGACGAAATTCTGGCCGGGCACTGACTTGCTTGCATCCCAATGCATTCCAATTGTGTTGCAGTCTGAATTATAAAACTGTTTTGCAACCCCATGTTGTCAGCGACTTGTTTATTTATTTATTACTGGAATATGCACTTGTGTGGTTTGCACTTCGGTCTGTCTCATCTTGTACGAATGTAGCATATTTTCATGAAAAGACGTCTGCAATTAATTCTGACTCAAGTTTTATTCTGATTTTTCCGTCTAAAAAAAAATTTTTTGGAGAATCAAATGTTGAATATTCCGTATCATCGTGAGAAAAAAAAAACTTCACCAAGTCATATACTCACATGATGACTCAGGTCATCATTAGATGTCATATATGCAGTTGTTAAAATGATGATAATTGAAAAACTTATTATTTTGAAACAAATTTTTAAAGATAATTTCAAAAGAAAAAAATGCCTCAGGTCAATCCTATATAGAACTGGGTTGAAGGTGGATTCTGACCCAATAAGCTTGGGTACCGTATATAATTGCATATTTTTGGAAACAAATATTTTCTTGGGGTCCTTTTGATTTAAAAATCTGAAATAATTATCCAAGGAAAACAATTGGCGAGTCCACATGTAAAATAGTTCATCAACGCTGGCCGAAAGAAAATTACCGTTCTTCAAGCTAGACTTGAACTTGATTGATGACAGCATTTGGAAAACGTTAAAATTTCCAAAAAATGTTGATAAATTATTTTGATACAGCAGTGAAAAGTTCTGCAAGTGACCTTCATGTTTCTCGATCAAAAATTGCATCGATTGATTGATCGCGGCTCTAAAATGCCACGAATCTTCGCTGATGAGCATCTGAAAACTTTCTAGATAAAATATCATTCCGAGGATTTCTTTTCGAATCCTCTCTCTCTCTCTCTTTCTCTCTATATGTCAAAGATGAAAAACGCAAAAATAACATGTTGAGTCTTTCAATCAAGGCTTACCAAAAAATAAGCCAACTTTTATGACTTATTCTTTCATTCGACGCATCGTATTAAATCATCAATTGCGCAACGAAGATTCTTGCATACTCGGACTGAATTAATGGAAATTGATGCACAATTCGGCTCAAAATCTGCGTCTGACTGACGAAATCGGCGCCAAGAACATCAAATTGGCAGATGCACGCATTTTCAAGGTTGGGAATGCATGAATGAGGTTTCACGGGAAAATTGATTGATGAGCGCGCTAATAAAATTGTCTCAAACATCTTGACACACGAAAAAAAAATTACAAAGAGACAAGTGTGATTCTTTGAATCGTTCCCACGGCTAAATTTAAAGCAAATATAGATTAAACAGTGTGCAAACTCATGCTAAATTGTTTCTACAACATTTTTCTTCGATGTCATGCTGATGATGCGTGTCACCTGTTGTACGTATCTTTTTCTTCGTCCAACAGAGAGCTTTTGCGGAATTAAATACAGCTGTGATCAACACAATCTTGTGATTTCCGCACGAGGTGTGCAAGTTGATGCAAATTGTGAATTTGGACAAACTTTTCAAGGTGTAAATTGCTTTCACGGTCGTTTCAGGTTTTATTTGTTCAGTTTCGGACAGCTGCTGCAGAAATCATGAGGTGAGATTTGATGGTCTCTTCTCCCTGTGCCAATATTTGGTCACCATGTCAGAGGAATTTCTTAAAATGAAGTGTTTTGTTTTGCTCATCAGTCCATTTGTTGGAAAACAGAGCGTCAATTTTCAGAGTTTCTTTTTATTTTCGTGATTCCAAATTCAGTGCTGATTTGAAACATTCCAGTGAAGGATTTTTTAACGCGTGTAATTTATTAATGGTTGAAGAACTTGCATCATCTCAAAATATCGATACAGTGTTTATTTTAAAGAAATTTTCAAATTGAAACCCTTTATTTCAAAGTCTCCTTTATATGGAGAGAGTTTCAGAAGAAAAAACTGTGCATTCAATAATATTTAGAATTCATTGTAGCTTGATGCGTCAGAAATCCTGATTTCCAGTTTGTGAGAAAAATTTCAAACAATGATGAAAAATAATGCAGAAAAGAAATCAACACATATTTGCGCAAATTGTATGTAGTGATATACTGGTGGAACCTCACAATTTGACCTCTCATAATTTGACTGACCCACCATTCAACAGTCAAATTGGTTGAGAGGTCACCTCTTAACCCTTGGATGGCAGAGGGTTCTTTCCCATAGCAGGACAGAGTTGGATTATTTTTGTATCCTCCAGCATTTTCATAATTTCAAAGGTCAGGAAAACCCTTCCAGGTGGGCTGAGGCAAAGTCAGGATGAATCCAAAAAAAGCCGGTAGACTAAATGAGCATTTTTAAAAATTTCCTGCAAACATTTTCTGTGCCCAGGGGAAAAAAAACAGTGGGATTTTTCCCAACTTTGCCCTTAACCCCCTGTTGACATTTTTTTCTTCACCTCTCTGAGTTGCAACAAAATTTTGCAAAAAAAAGTCTGACTTTGCCGCCCAAGGGTTAATTTGACCTCTGATGTGCAATTCAACCTGTAGAGAGACATGAAATGTCAAATGCCGTGTGGAAAACATGCCGTTTGACATTGTCTCACAATTTGACCACTTTGCAATTTGACCTTAGTGCAGCAACAGATAAGGGTCTAATTGCAAGGTACCATGCACATATACCACAGAAATTTTCAAGCATTTAGATTTGGAAACGAAATAATTTGATAATGAGTTTATTGTGGATTCAACATTGTTTAGTTTTTTATTGCAATAATGATCGATCAAACTTTTAAATAGAATTCACTCATTGCTGGAGAAGCCTTCAAACCAAAAATATCCAGATCAGAGAATTTTATTCTTTGAAATTTCAAATCTGTGATTTTGCTACCATATCATAGGAAGAAAGACGATTTTCTGTTGATGCTCCAACAGTCTAACTATCTAAGATATTTGTATTGAGAATTAATTTATCTAGCAAAACTGGTGCCAAAAATTGCTCTGCTTCCGTTTCTCCATGCTGCTTGAAAAATTCTCGAGGATGAGCTTCCAGGAAGTTTGGTAATTGTTCGTTGTCATGTATATGATGATGACGGCCGAGGACATTTATCAACAGCTGGATGAGGAAGAGAAATCTCGAACCTTATATTGCTTCAGTTTCGTTTTTTTTTATGCACCGACACCGGAAAGGAAGGAAGAAGGAATAGCAATTCCGTGTCGTCGTCTCGATTTCACTTTTCTTTCAAGGTTCGCAGCTGCTTTGATTGTGGCGATGATGATGATGATGATGGTTGCGGCAGGAGATCAAAGACGTTACGACGGGTACCAGGTTCTGAGGTTCAAGCCCGAGTCTCGCCTTCACATGTCAATCATGGACCAGTTGTTCAAGGACAGTCCGCAACTGGGGGTAAGGCATTCATTCGCATTCAGTGGAGAGGATCGTGATGGTGATGATGATGAGGGCATCTCATCTCTGTCATTCATTACATATTCCGATTTTCATATACTTTTGCGACACGCACCGGAAATGCGCAAATTCAGGGTCGTTTTCATTTATTATTCGGAGTTTTTTCTATATTATTGCTGCCTGAGGAATCAATGATCATATACAAGTGGGCTCTCTCTCTTTCTCTCTCTCTCTCTCTCTATAACAAAATCCAAGAGATCAAAAGACAAATGTGTTGTATAGAGAACCTCTGTAACATAGGGAGAGTACCCTAAAACAAAAGTTGGCTCATTTCTCCTAATAGCACTTAAAATGTTCAACTGCTGAAATAAATTATTTTAGTTTTTCATTCATTCAGGAGAATCTGTCTCCAAGCCCACCTTTCCAATTGTTTGGTGACATTCTTGCCTGTATTTTTCTTGTAAATTACTGTCTAACAAGAGTCAAGCAAAACTTCAATGATTCTGCAAACATTTTATGAAACTTCGCAGGTCTACAGAAAATTTTTTTGGGAATTTGCTGGTCTGAAAATTTTTGTTTATTATTTTTAATTTGCTGGCCTGCGGGCCCAAAAAGGTTGGGAAACACTGTCCTATGGGGCTAAAAAAAATGATTGCAGAGATAAATTTGTTGCAGAGACAAGATTGCTGTAGATGAGAGAGTCCACCTGATTTATATACAGATTATCATGAATAAATTATATTCTTGCACATTCTTGTTTATTTTTTTTTTCAGCTTGTACTTCAGTGAGATCAGTAAATTTTGAAGAAAATTTGAATGTAAGTTATAAAATATGAGCATTGTCTTTTAAATTTTGAATTTTCTACATTGTTTTATCAAAATAAGTTCAAAATGTTTGAAAATTTTCTCATTCGTATGTAGTGAAAGTATACTTGGAAATAACAAATTCAACTCCTTCATATGCTCAAATAACTATCAATCTCATCATAAAAAGTGCTTCATTATGTAATGAATTTTCTCAGGTCCTTGAGATTTCCTTGGAATGCGATTTTAGTATGTAAACATTTTATAATAAGAGGCAATTCGACTTTCTGATTTTTCCAATGCTGCTGAAAATCAGCAAGTTCAATTCAAAAACACGGTTTCTTTCATCTCCTAAAAAAAAACACTGGACAGCATAAAAAAATAAAATTCATATTTTGCTTAGTTTAATATTGGATTTGGCTTCTTCACTTTTTTTTTTTGGCACGCAATCTCTTCTTAGTTGGATTTCTGGAGTGAACCATCAAAACTTGGAAATGACGTCGACATTTTGGTGAAGCCAGATGCCACTGAAGCATTTGCCAAAATGGCTGCTCGACTTGGCATGGAACACAGTGTGCTTATCAAAGATGTTCAAAGGTGATTTATTGTCTTTTTTGCCATCATATGGCTAGAAAATAAAACATAGACATACCAATGTCATCATGTGTAAATAAATGTCATACATTTTCTGCAGAATGTTGCTCAATTTACCCAAACACATGTGCCTGCCTTTACACATATTTTAGGATGAATGGCTGCAATGACTAACTTTTTGGTCATACACATGTTACCTTATAATTTTCCTTCCCTCAATTTGACCATCCTGCAATTCAAGAGTTGAATTTGCTGGGACACCAACTTGCAATTTGACCTCTTGCTCCACAATTAAACCTGCAGACAGACTCAAAATGACAAATTTGATGTAGAGAACATTGAATTCAACATTGTCTTGCAATTTGAATGCTTTGCAATTTGACCCTTAATATTGCCTGGCAATGGGTTATTGGAGCCAAATTGTGGGGCACCTCCTTTATCCTACATTTAAATTTTTCTAAAGGAAATGTAAATGCTTTGTAGTACAAATATATAAGCAAAAAACATTACCTTTGTACTGTACATAATTATGTATAAGATGAGTGTACAGTACAGTGGCCCCCTGCCTAACAGACCTCTCATGTAACGGATTTTTGCCTAACAGACCAGCTCTGCAAGCAGTTTTTCCTCCCGCCCAACAGACAAAATCCACCAAACAGACTTTTGTTGGTTTATAATTAGTGTTGACAATTTAAAATTTTTAATTTTTAGATAATTCAATTCGTCTAAAGGACATTTTGTGCAAGAGACTTGTCTGTTGCATGAATTAAGTATGTTAGACAGGGGTTGACTGTATTTCGAAATGTTCCCTCTTCATGTCATCAAAGAGAAGTCTTCAATTATCTGTTGCAGAGACGATCTTTGCAACATTCTACACTCATTTTCCACAGAATTCCAGTCCTATATGTGCTTCACGCAATTTATCTTTGTAAAAATATGTTGGTGTTCAATTCTCCCCCTGTCGCGGTGGATGTTTGTTGCAATGAGACTTTACTGTATTTAAAAACATAAGGTACTGGTTGAAAGTTTCCATTGCAAACATTCAGAGAGAAAAATCCAGTCAAGAGAACGCATCACAATTGCATTTTATTTTATCATTTTTACGTGCTTTACGTGGAAAATATGTCCCTTTTCTTCCCCTACTGTTATTAAGCAGACATTTTTCATCAAATTTCATGAGATAAGCTCAAAGAAAACCTTTATTTCAGTGTGATCGATTCCCAGCCCGTGGCTGAACTTGGATCAAAACTCACCTGGGATGCCTATTATCAATTTGAAGATGTGAGTCAGATTTGTTGAAAATTAAGGTAATTTATGAATTTAATACTTTACATCCTTTGCTTTCTATGGCAGATTTTGGCATGGACCGAAGAAATGAGGGATGCCTTCCCAGACATTGTTACCTTGCAATCAATCGGTGAATCCTACGAAGGCCGAGAAATCAGGCTGATGA
>CAJPEX010003496.1:6412-28575 GCA_905338405.1 Notodromas monacha
TAACAGGAACCTCTCAAAGTTTAATATATTCCTAGATTGAACTTCTTTCAAGTCCACATCTAATAAATTCCCTTATAGAAACAATGCATTGAAAATCTCTTGAACTCAGAGGCTTTTCCCTTCAGAAGTTCACTCTTAGGCCTAATGACTATTATTTTCTTGACAGGGAAAAAAGAAAAGTATTGAAAAATTAAGTTGACGTGGTTTGATCTTTTGAAAGGAATTAAAAGAGCAATTGGGCAAATGAACCCTTGCCTTCAAGTTAAGCATCCTATCAGCTCATTGCAGAAGCAATTCAAGGCTCTGAATAACAACCATTTATAAATTCCTGCAATTCTATCCTATGCACATCACAAATGCTGGTTTCCATAACTAACTGGAAACCTCCCTGACTTAACTTTTTTTCACCGCCATTTGAAATTTGCCTAAAACAAGAGGTTTTAATATATGTCAAGCAGGGCGGACTTGATTTTTTCTTGAGCCAAATAATATTTTTCCTGAACGAGAATTGTTTTTCAGGTCAATGTTAGCGTCTATATAGAATCCCAGAACCTTTGTTGGACCCTTGGCATACACATCAGCAGGTTATATCGGTGCTGGCACTGTTGGAAAGACGGATGCATCATGCGGGAGCCGAGTCTGCTATAAGCCGCCTCATCACGCGATATTGATTCGTTTTGCTTCCTCAGAATTATTTCTGCGGTGAATGATGAGCCAATGGATCGAGTCTGTGGGAGATTGGAACCAGTTTCGTGAATGCCTTGGAAGCCACGGAAGCTTAGGCAATTTCCCTCCCGCCGTTGCTCGAGATATGAGTGATTCTATCTCCAATCGAACCTATATAATACCGGCAGTATAAATGCTTTCAATTTCTGAATACTGGACATATGGAAACATGAAAATTTATTTTAGGTTGAAATCTATGGCTTCGGATGAAGTTAACAAATTGATTTTGTTCATAGCAGAACCTTGGGGATATTTTTTTTGGAATGGCGTGATGAATGATTGCAAAATTAATTCTAATTTAATTTTTGGCAAAGATTTGGATCGAGGCTTGGTTTTTCTGCCTATTTCCTCATTGGTGCTGCTCTGTTTTTTCTTCTTGTTTTGCCCATGCATTGATGATGTCCAAGGGTTCAGAACTTCAGATTTAGACAAGACAATTGAATGCAATTTGAGTTGAGCCTCCATAACTCAAACCTCCCCAAGTTGAATACTTCTTCAAGTCAAAATTGTTCACGCCTCTCTCAGAATCCCATCAGAGAGAATGCATTAAAAATCTCCTTAGGTCAAAGGCATTCCCCTCAAACCTTTAAGAATTAAATTTTCTGTGGCCTGTTGGCTATTATTTTCTTGACAAACAAAAGAAAAAAAGCTCTAAAAATTGAAATTGATTTGTTTTGAAAGGAAGTGTAAGACTTAATTTAGCAAATGAACCCCTGCCTCTGAATTTAGCATCCTCTCTACTCCTTTCAGAAGCAATTTAAGCCCCAGAATATCACTGTTTTCAATTTTGGCAATTCTTCTATGCTGCCCAGAGCAAAAGAGCTTTGTTTTGTAGCTCAAACCTCTATAATTCAAAACCTTTCAAAGTCAATTTTTTTGCTGGTCCCTTGAAATTCAACTTGAGAGGTTTGACTGTATTTTATTTTGAAAATCCAGGATTGCTTGCAAAATATCAGTTCTTCTATTGCATTCAAGATGGGATTGATTATTGTTTCATTGTTCCTAAAGCACAAAATGGCATGATTTTCAGGATTTAGTCAAATTACTTCATTGGAAATTCAACGCATATATTGGAACTCAGCATTTTTGGCCTTTAAAATATGATAATCTTTTTCAAGATTGGATTGTTGAAGTGTGCAAGAATCATTTCCTGTATTTCGAACGACTGATGAACCTATTCCAACGATCGTCATCCGCAATAAAATTTACTGATTATTTTCAAGACACGTTTTTTGAAGAGCATATTTTTTGGGATAGAAAAACATTTCCAATTGTTTTGCATGTTCCTAACAGGTCATGCGTACTTTTGGAAGAGCCAGATAATTGATTTAAAATTTTTTCATTCCGCATTTGTGCACAGGGGAGGAAAGAAAACAGGGCACTGAGGACGAACAAAAGTTACCCCAGGGCGGTCATCACTCAGGATTAGCTGCTGTCGACTTCTTTTGTGCCAATACCTCACACCCCTCTTATTATTTGTCTCACATTGTCTGGCTATTGTAGTCGTAAGGTGTTGTTCCCTCCTCTAAAACTTTTGGGTCCCCACTACTGTACAGTAATTCAATGGTTTTGTTCTGCTTTGTTCTTTGTGTGGTTTTCTTTGGACATTATTTTCCAAACGAATTTCCTGGACTCCCGGAAGTGCATGTGTTACTGACTTACTTGGAAAAATGTAGATTGAACATACTCATACACTGTAATTGTGCAGGTGGTACCTCGCAATTAGACCCTATAATTTGTTGCTGAACTAGGGTCAAATTGCAAAGCAGTTGAATTGCAAGACACTTACTGCAATTCAAAAACATCAAGGCAAAAATGCAAAATAAGGGGCCCAAGCAGGTCAACTTGCAGGGCAAGGATTGTATTGCAAGTCAACCTCCCTGCAAGTTTGACCGTCAAATTGTGGGATGGTCAAATTGCAAGAGGTCAAATTGCAAGGTACCACTTGTATATTTGAGTAAAAGGATTTTATGGGCTAATCATTTCCTGTGGTGATATGTTCTGATTTTGAATTATATATAGATTTTACTGGAAAAATAAACGCCAGCAATAAAATTGGAAGTCTTAAAAAATTAGGTAAATCACAAAAAAGTCAAGATTTACAGGGCATTGGCGTGTTTGGACTCTTTGAAACATGAATGATCTGAAAATTTCTTTTTTGTTGTTTGAAAAAGTCCTGATTTCTCAGCTGTATGTTCGAAAATCACATTAATTACAATTGATTTTGATCCAAATTGTTGATGGTGAGAAACCCAGATTGTGAATTTTGATTTCTTCTATTTTACATACGAAAACCCAAGTTGTATTTCATGGATTGTATTTTATTTTAATTTAAATCAATTTGTGCTCTAGGAACAATGAAACAATAATCAATCCCATCTTGAATGCAATAGAAGAACTGATATTTTGCAAGCAATCCTGGATTTATTATTCGAACATTGAAGTCTTCCACCCATAATTCCTAGACTGGTTGGCCACTATCATAATCACTGCCATAGCAGTGCTTCGAATAAAATATTGCATTTTAATTAAATAGATTTATAGCATCTCTGAACCTTGTGCACGCTGAAAAGCAGCAAATAAAGTGTTCTGTTCATTCCTTCATTCATAAGAAAACCCCGGCATTCCAATATTTTTTTTTTTTTGCCCCTCTGAGTTTGGCTTAGAAATATTTGACTGCAGGGTACAAATGTTGATGTGCATCATCTGAATTTAAGACTAAGGGGCTGCAGCCCTTTTTACTTATTGCAACAGATTACATGCTTTCACTTTTCAGGTATCAAAGCACAGGGCATTTATTTAATTCTCTTGGCCATTCTTCACCTCCCTGTTTTTCATTCTTTAAGTTCCACCTGTTCCAGAATATACCTCAATGAAAATTTTCGTCATATTTGCTTCTTTATTTGTTCAAGTAGTTTAATGTACTTTGATTCTACTAAAAATGCCAATGCATTCGCTTAGCCAATTCTTCATTTCATTCACGTAACTTTCCTGTGCAATTTCTCCCAACTATTTCGCGGAATACTCGAAAAAATCTTCAGTTCTGCTCAAGATTTAGAAGCTTCTACATTACTGTAAAACCGGAGCATCAAATGAAATTATTGCATTCGTAAGAGTGTCGGCGGTGAGGAGAACTAGGACACTTGGATGGTGGAAAAAAAACTCGCAAAAAATGACAAAAAGGAATGGTTTTGGAGAGTCAAGAAGCCACCTCAGGTAGAGTCAAACCCCCAGCGGGTGTCCGATGCAAATTGCCCGAATCCCGCTCCCATGAATTATTCGGTCCGAATAAGGCTCTCCGACTTCTAGCCGCATATGCAAAACCCCGCCGCGCACTCTTCGCAAAATTCATGAGCATTATTCCGGAATGCGAGGAAGACGAAATAAAGGCTGGGACACGGAAGGTGGAAATGTGAGGAAAGGATGATCAACGTCCACGTACGGAGACCCGAGAATGAATGCAATACTTGGCGTATGTATATATATATACGTATACGCGAGTACAGTATACGTACGGGGAAGGCGAGTAAGTCGTGCTTCGTCACGCGGAGCCACGAGCCCTTCCGCACGAATATGCAGGAGCAAATCTAACCAGGAATACTTTTTCTTCTTCCTTCTTATTTTCAGTGGCATTTTTGCGACTGTCCTGGGAATATTTTGAGAACAGTCTTGACTCCCGACAGGGAAATGCTCAGGGAAGGAAATGTTCGTGGATCTACAAGACATTTTTTTCGCATCATTCGACACATTAAATCGGGATACTTTGAACGGAGGAATTTCAATGGAGAGAATGAAGCCCGCAAACCACCATCATGAATATTTCACTCACAAAGCCATTTCTTTTATTTTTTTCAATACACGATTGGCTAGCAGGTGTCAGTTCGAAGCGCTGCTGATTTATCAAGAATTCAAAATGACGTTCGTGTTGGTTTTTTTCCAACATTACCGAGAATCAGGTAAGAATTTTAAAACAGAACGTCCATTTTCCGCTTCTCTTTGTAAAATACTGCGTGAAAACATTAAACATTTGCTATTTCGTTGTTTCCGCTCAAACGGCTGCCAGCGGATCGAGAAAAATGCGGCACAATTTTCAGAGATGCTATAAATCTATTTAATTAAAATGCAATATTTTATTCGAAGCACTGCTATATGGCAATGATTATGATAGTGGCCAACCAGTTTAGGAATTATGGGTGGAAGACTTCAATGTTTGAATAAATGTCCCATCTATGCTATTTTTTAAGCATAAGTAGTTTTCCTGAGATATTGTTTAATTTTCCATTTTATTTACTCAAAATGCACATAAATAGGAAACCGCACTTCGCATTTGAGGCCTACAATTTTAAGAAAATTTATCACGCAGAAGATAAACATTTTAAGAAAATTTAAGCAACACACAGAATATTTAATAAGACCTAAATTAAACTTACTGAAGTATGTTGCTCTTCGATTATTTTTGTTGTAACATCTGCCACGTTTCAGCAGCTTTAACTCTTTTTTAGATTTTTTTTGTATCTGAAAAATACCTGGAGATACTGTAAAAAAAAGTTACCTTGAGTGAATCACTCATGAATGTATGATTCACATGAAACCTAAATTTTAAACAAAATTTGAAGATTTCTGATTGCTTAACATCCACATACAGATTTTTTGCTTCTAATTTAAAAAAAAAGTTCTTCTCAGACATAAGTAAGTACGTTGATTGATCGTCTTCAGAACTGTTTTAAAATTGATCAGTTCTCTCATAATAAAAACATCCATCTGTTTTTCCCCACGGAAAGTGCTTCGAAATAACAGGGGGCAGGCAGTAACATTCCCACGCCATTTCTCTTTGCCTCTTAGCCATCTTCGCAAACAATTTGTTTGGAAATTATCAGAATAATCAGACTGGCCTAAATTATACCTTTCAATGCGAATTGGCGGCGTATGAATCATATACGGTCACTCAAAACAGGGACAGCCGTCAGACAAACCTAATGACCTCCATAGTAATAGGATATATGGCAAAAACTTTCTTGGTGGTAATTTATGTGTATGCATGAACATCATTTGTGCAATTGTACAGTATCGAATGTCTTTTCTCTCATTTTGGTATCCATTTACAACTTATTTTTCTGCTTCCCATTCTGAAGTGATTGAATACGTTTGAATGGATTTGGGATGGGTGGGACAGGGGTTTGGATGCAGACATGTTCATTGAACCTTGTGAACGCTGAAAAGCAGAAAATAAAGCTTTCTGTTCATTCATTCATTCATGGTAATATCTTGAAACGTTTTGCAATGCTGATGCATATTTCAACATTGGCATATATATGTGCATCATTTAGAAGATGTTCAACAACATAAATTTCATATTTTGTTCATGAAAAAACTCACCAGTTTTTAGCATAGTACTTTATATGAGTTTCAAAATAATTATCCCTCAACATCATGGCATTCCAGGCAAGAAATGCGATTACAGTACTGTTTGTAATTAAAGTGTCCAGATTGAATAATTCGTCCAGCTATAATTCCTAAGAAGAAAACGCTTTACTTTGGGGATATCCGAAAATGACTTGACTAGAGTTTCAAACTTGAACCTACTACTGAAGTGACAGAGAATAGAGCAAGTCATCATAACCTAGAAGTGAGCTCTCTTCGTAAACACAATGCTATGGATAACATCAGCGATGAAGCCGATAAATTGAATGGAGTCACATCCTTTTGGCTCCTGTGCGGCAGACACTTCTAAACAAGACATCAATCAACCTCTGTCTAACCAGGAAAAAATAGTCAACTGATGATCATTTTTATTCCTCCAGGACAGTATGTTTCATTCACGCCAAGAAATACTTGCCAGGTCTCACCAGCCTTTTTCCCCCATTTCCGTTTGCGACTCATCGAAATTGTGTCTTTTGATTGAAGTTTTTCGTATTGTTTTTTTTTTCTTCCTTCGCCTGCATTAACTTGGGATTAAACGGGCAAATGAAAAAAAATTGGTGTGTCATATATTTAGAAAATATGTAGGAAGTGTATTGGGAAGATGTATGTAATGTACAGTGAAATCATGTGTCCTGAGCTCAATATGTCCATGACATTAAAGAAAGTCTGTTCAAAGCTGTCTAGGCAGAGACAATCCATGAACAGATAACTCTTGTGTGGAACATTGGGATATTTTTGCTGAATGTTGTGCCTATGAGCAGTGCAAATTTTAAAAATTTCCTTCTTATGAACAAAGGGTGTCAGGATTGTTGATTCATAAAATGACACTGTCCAATAGTTTTTTTGTAAATGTACCAAAAATTGTCTGAAAGAAATGCTCCCTGGCTGGCATTGTTTCCAGCATATCCGTAAAATAGGATTTAAATGGGGAATTTCTCAAGACACTGGGATTTACTTTTCTCTGATTTTATCCCAACTATTCCCTGATTTTGAAATATGTATTGAATTTTATTCTATATAGATTGAATTGTATATAGTTTCCAGTGTCCCTAATTTAAATTCTCTGTATGTCAGGGCCTTTCCAACCTGGGGGCATTTCTGTGACCTTCCATCAAACTGAAATGCCCCTCCCCCTATAAAAATCTTGACTCCACCCCAGAACCCTCTGCACCTTGGGGTCCCACCTGCAATCCCTTGGATGGCAGGTGAGACCCCAAGGTGCAGGCATTTTTTTGTTTTTGAGATCTTATTGCTCCTATGTTGAAGCAGCCACATTTTGGATCACACTTTTCCCCTGACTTCAATGGGAACTTTTTGAATTGATTTTCCAGTTGCTCAAAAACTTGTAAAAAGTTCCACAGAAAATAGAAAAGAAAATTATCTAATTTTATACAGAAAATAACAGAACAAAACTTCACGAAGTCTGGTCTTTTGGCATCAAAAAGAGCGCAAGAGACAAAGAACAAAACTTACTATACTGTGCATAAATGATGGAAAAAAACTCTGAAAATAAAGCTTTAAAAATTGCCTCAATTGAAAAAAAAATTTCAATTTTTTCACGATATCCAAATTAAAAAAAAATCTTTCCCCTTTCCTGAGAAATTTTGAAAAAGTGTCCATATTTCAAGACATTATCTGGATTTCATTTAGATTTTTATATGTAGTTTCAAGTGTCCGTCAGTTGAATTCTCTGTATGTTAGGGCATTTGTATGTCTATATAGGGGTCTTTCATGTAACATATCCAAGAA
This sequence comes from Notodromas monacha, assembly GCA_905338405.1. NCBI lineage: Eukaryota > Metazoa > Arthropoda > Ostracoda > Podocopida > Cyprididae > Notodromas > Notodromas monacha. Next base: position 14,309 of record CAJPEX010003496.1, read on the forward strand.
ACAGTTCAATCTACAGAAAGCCTTATGGTTTAAAATCATCATTAAAATAAAACGCTTTGTGGACCACATATGGAATCTCGCTTCTGGAAATTCATTTTCACTGCGCGAAAGATGTACAGTGCATAACTGATACACCGAAAAGGGGGAAAAAAAAGGAAAGTAAGACCAACATAAAGCAGGCGTGGGATTGAATTTAAAAGCGTCACCGAGGGATGAAAAATGTTGACGAGACCCGGGTGAGTTGTTAGTGGAACAAGCTCTCGGTTTCTTAAAAATGCGGGCCTCGCGGTATATAACGACGAGACACCGGGGAAGCAAATTGCGCGGCGGCAGCGGCTTTCGGCGCCGGTGTTGCCGCCCATTGTTTTGTTCTTTTTTCTTCGTGTCCTCCTCGCGCCGACCCTCCTCCGTCGGCCTGTGTGTGTCGACACGACACCGACGGCTCCCGGGCCAGCAGGCCTCAGTGAACCCCCGGCTGCCGACCCGCGGAGGCTCCGACGGTCGACCCGACAGGCGCCCGCGGGAACCCGGGTCAGAGAACCCTTGTCGGAAATGGCATAACTATACTGTTGTGATCATCAAAGTGAAACATTTTATGACATTGAAAAAGATTTTGAAAATTTCTGAAAAATTGTTTTTAAATAATATTTAATATTATTAATATTTTTTGCATAGTTTTGAAACACTTCAATTCCTCGTTTCGTCGAGGAAAACGAATAGAAAATCACTGGCTTTCCCTCGCGGGGAAAGCGGCGCTTTAAAATTCGCTAGGAAAAAGTCACATTTCTTCTAAAAGTGCAGGAATAGTTCTCCAGTTGAGTTTCCCTCGCATCGCGTGAAAAGTTGTGGCTGTCCTTGAAAAAACTTCGCAATCATATGAAGAGTGAAAGCTGAGATTGAAGAAAAAAACGCTGTCAACATTTTTTTTAGAGAGGGTTGGAAAAGTTCGGTTGGCCAAGAAATTTTGCTCGTATCCGAAGTGGAATTTTTTTTTTCATCACAGCCATCAGCATCAAGATCTTGTTCAACCTTTTGTTCTTGCCTATACGAAAAATTCGTCGAAAAATTGTAAATCAGGAGGTGCGTTTTATGAGTGGAATCGGGGATTTAATAACACTAAGAGCTGAGGTGTCCTTGGATTTTACCATGATTCCATTTTGAATCGAAACTATAATAATTTTTGTCGACTGCTGAAATCCAGTGCAGATATTTTAGGTTTTCTGAATTAACGGATGTCACCTGTTGAACAGAAAAAGCTGATCGCTCAATGACTTCGAAGAACGTTTGAGATGGACGTGCAATGCTGAAAACATTTTTTCTAAAATAAAAATCAAAATTCCATCTTTTAAAGTAAGCAATCCCTTGGCGACTTATTCTCAAATTGGTATTATTCATTTTACCAAAAAATTAAATTATTGTGGCTGAAAATCGAGATTTTTTCCGAAGCCAAACAGCGGTGATGTTTCAACAGTATTGAACCTCTGATCACCTTCCATCGATAAAAACAATTTTAATTTTTCATAATCCTCCGAATTTCCACCTGACATTTTTAGCTGATCTTCAGGTACCTCAGCATTTAAAATTTCGTAAAGCAGTGGATGTCACCTCAAAAACATTTGTCGAAAATTTTCCAGGTGCCATTTTTCTAGAATTCTCTAGATCTTGTCAACTGAAAATGCTACATTGTGACACTAACAGTCATGAATGATTAACCGAAATCCACTTTTGAGCAAAATTAATGTTCCAACAGTGGTCTTCTGTTGGTGGAAACGTAGTACAGTGCTGTTTTCTGGTTTGTTTTGAATTTATTGGACTTCCTTCCTGCGTGTTTTGACATTTTTCGCCTCATGACGACGCGTTGACACGTAGTGTGAACATTAACCTGGAACGATTTCAACACATTGCAGCAGGAAAAAATAAAAAACGTTCGCGGTCCTTTTCTTCGAAGAAACTTGTTCCTATGTCACCGCGGTCTCTTCCAAACAATTTAATTAAAAATGAAGGAGACTTCTAACTATCCAACAGAAACACAACAACAAAAATGTTTCTTTCCACTCGCACTCAACACGTGCTTCGAACTTTTTCTCACCAGTAGCAACTTGAGGCTTTGAAACGAATTGGCACCACAGAAAATAAAAAAGCGCGTCGATTTCATCAAACGGAACCAGAAAACCGCGTCCCAATCATTCGCCAATGGGACAGAGGAAACTCGTTCCTTTTTTTTATATTCAATCCGGAAGTAGTTCCTCGTCGTGGTTTGTTCCAGTTACAAGGATATAAATGGACGAAAAAGAGTTGACGAAGGACTGGTTCGTGTCCCCCGCGCCACGGAAGCAATCCGAGTGCCGTTTCGCTGAGTGAGAAAACCCAGCACCGTCGGCATTCGGCTCTCAAATTGGATGCTCCGCAGTTCAAGGCGATGAACTTCGCCAAGAACCTGCTTACTAGTGCACGTATTGTTGGGTGAAGAAGTACAAAGAAGAAGACGAAGAAGAAGAGAGATGAGAATGGAAAGTTCCACGGAAAGTTAAGGCTTTTTCTTTTTCTTCTCCGTCCACGGGGCAGTTCAAAGAAAACGCGCTTCAGGATTCCTGCCAATTAAATTCTCCCGCGAAGAAGTTTTGAGAAAAAAAAGTATTCAAGAAGACTCGCTTCTTGGACGAACTGCAGTTTTAGCTTTTTCAATCACAGTATTTTTCGCTTTCCTGCACGAACAATGAACGGATTGATTTTCATGTACTGTATCAACAAATAAGGTCCACCCACACGAATCTGATCAATTATATACCCATCAACATTTTTGTTGTTGCTTGCGTTTAAACGAAAACATTCCTCAACCACCGGATTGAACGTTTAAAAAAATAAATTGTGACTATTTCACTTTCACGGAAAATCAGGAAAATGAATGCTGTTGAAGCTCTGAAATTTTCAATTGCTGGTCTTGTCAACAAAGCTAATTGCCGGATTTTATCAAGTACCGCTCATATCTTTATTTTTTGTGAAATCAGGATTGCTCAAATCTTTCAAATAAGGAGCGATCACAGTTAACAGCTGAAGAAAAACGAATCAGTGGCTCATCCTTTATGAAAGGAATACAGATGACCCCTGATGCACAATGGACCTACCACACAACTGATTTTTGCACAACAGACTACCTCTGGAGTCGGTTTTCCTTCCCACGCAATGGACTAAATCTGCACAAGAGACTTCTGTTGGAATAAAAAAGTTTAAAATTTTTAATTTTTCAATAATTGAATGTGCATAACCAACTTTTCACACAACAGACTAGTCTGTTGCACAAATTGTCTGTTGTGTGCGGTTGACTGTGCAACGTGTTCCACTTGCTTCAAAATTAGCGAATTCATAAATATTTGGGGAAAAATAATTTATTTTTGCTCATCGCACGCTGATTAAGACGTTTACTTGTGCGATAGAAACAAGAGGATTTGGAAAAAGAACGGAAAATTCTGATGTCAAAGGAACAGGAACTTCTTTTTTTGTGCCATTCACAAGAAACTTCGATTCCTTGCTTGTCTGACAAAAATGTCCTTGGTAACATGACAGACAATAGAGGAAGCAGGATTATTTCCTTGCGGGTATCAAAATTGTCTGCCATTGAATCTGCACGGATTTTTTTGAAAATTAGCATCAACTTGAAGAGTACTGGATCTATAAAGTTCCAGAAAATGCAAATGAATCGTCATTGAATAATTCCCGGCCACCAGGAACAAGCTCCGAAAAATATGTCCAATGAAATAAAAATGAGTACCAACTTTACGATGATTAATTTAAAAGGAAATTAAATTCCCAGGAAAATGATTGAAAGAAAGGGTTCCCCGTTTTACGCACACATTCTCTCCGCTTCGATCATCAGACTTGAGTTTCCAAATTTCACCTTAATTGAATCCACGAAAAATATTCGCGTTCCTCCGGAATGCAGACCGAAGAGTGCGTACAAATTCACCATCTCAAGAAGCAAACGTTGAAGAAAACCAGGGACATTTAGAAATAGGAGAGGGGCTAAAATTGACGCTGAAGACTATAGAAGAGAAAAGAAAATTGAAAGAAATAAATTGAAGAGAAAAGAAAGAACTGATGCCACCGAACAGCGGAAACGGACAAAAGTTTCCTAATTTTACCCTCATGAAAAATTCTCGTTTCCGCGTGTACAAGAGCACGTCGAGAGCACCCATCAAAAAACAAGAAAAGAAAAAAAAACAAAAGCTCGTCACTTCTGTCGCTGCTGCTGTTGGAATTTCATGTGCATAAAATATTCCCATTCCCGAATAACAGACAGAAGAAGCACACAACGGAGATGAGTGGCGGTTTTGATGTGGATGCGATGTGACGCGTGTGAAGTGTCGAGGAAACGGAAATAATTGCACGCGAGTGTCGGAAAATCGAACCGTTTTTGTTTTCTTCTTTGGGAAGGGGGCAACGTTCAAGAAAAACAAAAAGAAGAATTTGAAGATATTAGAGCGTGTTGCTGAAGACTGTGCAAAAAAAAAGAGACACAAGTGATGCCACCGAGCAGCGGGAACGGACAACGGACGAACGTCTCGGACAGCGACACGCGTCATCAGCTGTCGTCGTCGTCGAGCCCGTGGCAGTCGACGTCGTCGTCGTCGTCGTCGTCTTCTCTGCTGCCGTCGTCTTCGTCGTCATTGTTGCTGCTTCGTCAGCGAAGACCCCGTCGTCGACAGCAGCAGGGGGTCAATTGCAAGATGCGACGGCAAGTCCGAGGCTCGTCAACGTCATCCTCGGGTTCTTGTTCGACACTGTCGTCAAATGGCGATGCTGATGACGACGATGCGAGGCGGAAAAGGCGGTTGCGGATTTGGGCGGCCTTTGACCCCGTCGTCTGGGTGTCGGGCGTTTTCGCAGTCCTGCTTCACGTCAACACCCTCGACGCTGGTTTCGTCTACGACGACAGGTTCGTGGCTTTGAAAAAAAAAATAATAATCAAGCGTCGTCATATTTTCATTTAAAGTATTTTTATTTTTTATTTTTGCTTGCTCCGAGTGTCACTTTCACCCCATGTTCAGGCTGTGTTTAGTCAATCCTGGCTACACGTGCTTCACACACGGTACAAGACAGTACTGCACTATTATACCGTGCATTGTTTAAAAGTGGCGAATCCTCTTTTATTAAACTTTCATAAACAGAAATGCCGATTTGTTTTTACCTATTTCAGTTTTGAACGTCTCTAGAAAATCAGCCCTATGCCGTGCATTATTTAAAAGTGAGGAACCGTATTTTATTATTTTTTCAAAAACAAAAATTCCGATTATATTTATTCAGTCCTGAACGTCTCAAGAAAATCAGCGCTGTGTCATGTTTTTTTTCATGTGACGAATCGTCTTTTAACTGTATTGAACTTTCGAAAACGGAATTGTTGAGATTTTTTACTTTTTCAAGTCTTGGATATCTTTAGAAAATCGGCTCTTCCTCGCTCACTCTCAAGATTAAAATACTGCACAGTATTACCTGTTTTATTTTTTTATTTTAGTAAAAAATTCGGTATAACGAACAGTTTCAAATCACGTACTGTACAGGTGGATTTTCTCGAAAACGATCTTGTTTACAAGGATATTCTCTGTTCAAAGATTTTCGTTTGTCTACTGGGTTCTCTGATTCTCTCATCCCCATGTTTTACAAATTCCCTATGCGTGGAAATTCTCTCTGGAAAAAAATGTCGCTAGTCCGTTGAATTCCGTTGCATTCAGAAAATTGCATTGACTAGTTTCAATAGAGGACATGTAAATGTTTGTATTGAATAAATATTCAAATTCAGTATGACTGCATAAGATATCCTTGTTTTTTCATAGTCTTTTTTCAAGTTCTTGAAATTTTGAGTTGAAATTCATTAATACGAATCTGCTTATGACGAATTCATGCTTAAAACATTTTTTTTCAATCCCTGTCCAATACTGTAGTCACATTGTTACAGTATTTCAATTTCGATTTACCGAATTTTTTTTTGTAACGAAGCGTTCTTTCAGGTCCCCGACGCTTCGTTGTAACGAGATTTTTCTGTATTACTTTATACAGAGCTCCAAAATTGCAACTCGTTCGATTTTTTTTTTCATGCTTACATTCCTTCATTTGATCAGAATGAAGCTTCCCCTTGAGAGGTAAATTCGATGCCGTCTCAAGAAGTAAGACGCACACATTTCTTTTTCGCCCGTTTTTTTTTTTTTTTTTTACTTGCTCAAGTACATGGGGTGTGTATAGTCCAGCCCCAGGTTTTCCGCCAACGTAATTTTAAAAGTGGACGGACACGCGACATTTATTTGGGAATCAAAGATACTTTCGGCGACACGTGCTATCCGAGGGGTTGTAACTTTGGTGACACGGCCCGAGCACTTAGCCACTGGGATATCGAACGCTTTGGAACATTACCCCACAGGCAGAGGGGGTACAGGTTCCTAAAGATACTTTCGGCGACACGTGCTATCCGAGGGGTTGTAACTTTGGTGACACGGCCCGAGCACTTAGCCACTGGGATATCGAACGCTTTGGAACATTACCCCACAGGCAGAGGGGGTACAGGTTCCTGGGAATCGATGGAACCCCTTTTCTCCCCTCTCCTTTCCGGCAGGTTTTCCCACCGAACTTTCCGAGAGTGTAGTCGAGTCGGAATTACCGTACAGTATAGTTCACTGCACAGTATTTTATGCGTCCTGAGTCGATGCAGGACGAAAAGTACTGCACAGTACTTTCCTATATATATATATATATATATAGGTTGGTTGCCTGAAAGAGACGAATTGCGATAAGAGTCAGCATTGGTTTATACTTTTTTGTGCGCTTCGAATATAGTTTTTCACCAACTTACTGTGATCTTTCCGAGATTTTTTAAACATCTTCTTGAAGGTTTTCTAATTTTTTATTGTGGTTTCATTTCCATCACTGTATTGCTGAGTGGAATTTTCAAGTCTTTTATATGCATTCTGTCAATTCACAGCGACTGAAAAAGTATGCGTGTGTGTAATCATCTTGCAACAGGATAAAATAATACAAATTTGCTGGTTTTTTTTCCTCTGCTTGAAGGTTTTCCAATTTTTTGTTGTGGTTTCATTTCCATCACTGTATTGCTGAGTAAAATTTTCAAGTCTTTTATATTCATTCTGTCAATTCACAGCGATTGAAAAAGTATACGTGCGTTATCATCTTTTGCAACAGGATAAATAAATAGAAATATTTTTTATCAATAATGTATGTCTGTCTTCGGAAACGGTCGAAAAAAATTTAATTAATATATTTTATTATATATATCTGCTTCGGGAGAAGGAACCATGAAGCTTTTAATGGCGTAGAATTTCATCATCTTATTTTCCAAAACGTTTTGTCACATCATTTACTTTTTTATATTATGAAAAATTCATATCCACTGGTCGTGCATGTGCGATACTTTTCAAGAAGTGCACAGAAAATTTGATGGAAATAACTATGGATTTTGGCCCGCAAATAGGGTCTCCTCTAATCATAACATTCATAGCTCATGTTGGGAGTGGGAAGGGAATTCTACATTTTTTTTAAATTTAATCGATAAAAGGAGTAATATTGATTACCTGCATGGGATACACTTTGACGGCATGTAAAATTTATAGGTTTTTTGAAAATTCAGGGAATAAAGTTGTGCTCTGTTCAAGAGGTACGGTATCAATCGGTGAATGCAGGAGTGGCACTATTGAACGTTATCGGTCTATCTTGAAAGTGGTACCATTCACAGCGTAAACGTTGAGAAGCCTCATTCTGCATCAAAAAATGTGGGTCCTTGAAACCTCCTGGGGTGTCACTGCTTTCTGGGGGGGCTGATTTTCCGGTACTATGCAACTGAAAGCTCTTCAGTTTAATTTCCATGGCCCGAATACCATTCAATAAATCATTCTCTTAACTCGAACCAACTGAGCGTGACGCATATAAACGAAGACTGCAAGTGGGTGAAATGCCAAAACTCAAGGCTAATGAGCCGTTGTAATAAGCTTACCTACAAGGAGGGCAATTGATCGACATCACGAAACAGCTTGATACAGCCATGTTTCCCCTCAATAATTAATTCCCGTGCCATGGAATATCAACTTCAATTAGCCAGAAAGCATCCATGCCTTTCTGACAATGCACTCTAATGTGTCGGTATGTACAGTATATGATTTTCTATTACAAATTATTAATCGCAATTAAGAATTAAAAATCCTTTGAATATATGAAGAAAAAGATTGTCCAATCCCATCTTACACTTCGCTTTAAAGAAGATATTATATGCACCCCCTGCAAATGTCATCGAAAGCATTCCAATGTTCAACGAATGGTTTTAAAGCTTGAGTATAGTGAATGTACAGCAAGGAATATATATTCGGAATATTCTGATGAATGAATTTAAAAAATGCAAGATTTGTATTCATGCTGTAATTTGAATTTCATGAATATAAAAAATACTAGTCACATACATACAAGAAGAAAGCTGTTATATTCATTACTGGGCCTTTTTTTGCGTAATATATTGGCCAAAAAATATTAGAAAGTATTGGCCAAACATCGAATGGCATTATTTCCTAATAACATTATGCATATGCTGCTTTACTCAATCAAAATCAAGAAATTCAGAAAAGACCGGGATTTACTCCATGATATTTTCCCTGACTTTAGCTACCCATATAGACATGCTGCATGGTGACCTTTGGTCAAATTGAAAAACAAATGTGTGCAATAAAATGTTGGCTCTGCCACTATTTTGAAAGGAACCGTCAACAATCCAGCAGGGGTTAAAACCTTGTCCCACCCGAGATGCACACCCCATTATTTCCGGTAAATGAAAAAATGGCCAGACTTTGAAAATAAAGTGCGTTCTAATTCGAATTTTAACTTGAAGTTAACCCAAATTAAATTAATTTTTGAAATTTTTGTTTGAAATGAGTCCAAAATTCGTATTTGAATCAAGCGCAATATGGGCACCTTAATTTTAAACATTTATGAAATATCTTCATCTAAGAATCTCTAAATTTTTCAAGAAAGGTGTAATGGTACTCGAATATATTCTTATTATATTGTGCATGTGCAAGCCGCATTCGTAAATCTGAACGAAGATTACCCATCCTCCTCTTCCCTAAAAAAATTTGATCGTGGCCAATATAAGAGCGCTTGAATTTCGTTCGTACTGTACTATTATATTAATTGTCATCAGGATGCCGGATACGTCCAAGAACCAGCAGAATATCACAAGCCCCGTTATTGTTCCGCAAACAAAATTGGCGCAATCACCCTTCTGGCCTGGGCTCACCAACCTTTTCTTTTTTTCTCTCCCACGCCCGTACTTGTTATTCGTTATGATATCCCCGGCGCGTGTGCAACTTGCCAACGTCATTAGTGACGCATACGTGGCACATTATATCCCACACACACACACACACACATACATACAGCACAGTACAGCACAGCACAGCACAGACCCTCCAACTTTGTTCCCGGTGCCTCATATTCCATCATTGCAGCAGTTCTCAGATCTTCCCTAGATGCAACTTCTTTTCCGTCGTATTAAACGGGACGCATTTGAACGTGAAACACCCCGCGTAGTGGAAACTTACATGAAAGGATGAACCCGGTCGTGATGAAGACGTGCTCCTTGGTGGCGAAGAGGAGGGGATAAAGAGAGAATGGAAACCCGTCGGGGTTCGGAGTACACAGCTTGGGCCCCGAGGCTGTCACATCAAAGGGGGGGAAGCAAAAAAGGGGGGAATGTGGCGGAAAACGGGGTCTCCTTTTTTTCTTTCTTCTTCATATTCTTCTTCTTGATTTCTATTTCATGTTTCTGTGTGGCCTCTGTGGGGAATATAACGCATGCATGAGATATATATCCGAGTCTCCCAGGAATGGCGGAAGTATCTCATTCGCGTATTGAACTCTGTGCTGTGGATCACAGCTCATCTGTGTATCAAAGTGTTGCATATTTTCCTAGAGTACGAATTCTCAATTTCGATGTCCGGTATATATATATATATTTTTTTTTAAATATTTTTTATATTGAAGATTCAACAGTGAATCAACTTTAGGATACTTGAGAATTTTTGGGGAAAGGGAAAGTCGATAATTTCGTTAGCGCCATATATTACCGTTGCAGATTTTAAAAAGGGCATTTGAAAACTTCCCGGAATTTTGAAGTAAACGATAATTTTTTCCTAATTTTTTTTAACGTGAAATCCAAATTCAAATTAAAATTGTTCCATATCTGTGTCTCGCTGAATTATAAACTGGCCTGCAGAAAGTTCGGGATGGATGAAAAAGATCAATCAACCGACCGAAAAAAATAACGCAATTTGAAAGGTGTTACCGTCATAATCATTCTGATCAAATTATTAGAAGTGCAAAATAAATAAATAAAATAGAATTAGTAGTGCAAGGCTCATCCCAGCTCAAAAGATCATATTATAAAATATAAATAATGAAGGTTGATCCGGGTTGGTCGAAAAATCATTACTTAAACCCTCTTCAATAATCAAGGATGGAAGAGCAAGTGCGAAAAATGTCTGAAAAAACGTGTGAAGAAAAAAAGAACTATGCACTTCTTTATGCTTGATCAACATTTTCCCTGCGACACAAGTAAATCTTCACGTTCTTGTAAATACGAAATACGAAATAAATTACACAGAACCTGGTAAAATTTTTCCAGATCAAAGCTGATTCATTTTTTTGTGTGTGCCTCCTTCGTCACGAATCTTGGGTTCACAGCATGAAGGCATCAGAATAATTGTGTAATTGCAGTCGACAGCTGAATTATAGAGTGAATGATTTTTCGCGTGAAATTCTATTAAACCTGAAGAGTTCTAGGTTTTTAAGGAATCTAACAAAATTCTCATCACCGCGCAGGTTGTCGTGGAAAAAAGTTGGCTTATCTAAACTCACGCAACCATGTCACCCAAAAAAAGAAGGAAAAAAAAGGTCAAATGACAAGCGAAAAACTAAGTGTAACACAAAACTCGACAGCGAGACAATGAAACCCGTGGAATTTTTGTTCAATGCGAAAATGGAATGCGACTCCAGCAGAAAGCTGAAATATCATGTGCGGAGTTTCGCTCCGTATATTTTCCAGGTGCACAAAAAGTTCAGTCACTTTCCACCTTCTCAGAATGATATAATTTTAAAAAGTTATTTCGGGAAAAAATTCACACAATTTTGGAACGAAAAAGGGAACAATGTTCAGGCAGAAAAAAAATTAAAACGCGTCATGAGACTTTCCTGCGTGTGTCTATAGGATTCTAGGTGATGGAAGTGACAGTAGTTTCCGGAATCCCCCTGCGGTGAAAAAGAACTAGACCCACCACAACCTCAAATGTAACCCGACACCGACGCTGTCGTCGTCGTCGTCGGTGTCGTGAGAATCTCAGCCAGCAGCTGCCCCTGGGTTTATTAAACTTCATTCCCCCCTCCACTTTATCTCCTCTCTTTTCTTTTTATGCCCCGTTTCTCGCCTTTCTTTCCGGCATTTCATTCTCCCCATTTCCCCGAGTTTTTCCCTTTCTTATTTTTTAATCCTCCTCGTCTTGATTAACACGCGTTCCTGCCACGATTCCCACAGCTGCTGGGAAAAAGGGGATCGTGTTCCAATGTTCCTTTATACTAAAACTAGTACTCCTTTGTATACGTATGGGAGAGAATAAAGAGTTATTTTTTGATGGCGAGATGTCATTCATTAGGGCTGTCGGAGGAAAAGGGGGCTCCTCGGGCAAAGCTTTCGTCGGTGATTTATGACGGTGGTTGGCCGTCGAAAGGACCTGGAACAAGTTCTACTTCATTTCCTCCCCGAGTTTCTCCAACTAATTTTTTCGACTCTTTTTGTCCCCGCCTATTGGAAGCAGAAGTGATTTTAAGGTGATCGTCATCATGAAAATAATCAGTTTGACTTGATAATCAAAAAAAGTCTAGTGTACGGTTTAATGAAATCTTCGAGGCTTAGCGGAGTCGCTTGAAATGGCTGCGCATTCTGAAAGAGCAAAGTTTCGAAAGATCGAAAATCAAATCAGCAAGTCTCGTGAGAGCAATCACAAAACAACATGCAACAAATGACACGTATTAAAATTAGTCATTTCAAAACCCCATTCGTTTGCTTAATTTATTTAAATCAACTGATGTTTTTAACCACGTCAGAATAAGTTTGAATTAGTCGGGTCGCGTTTTTTGAATGTATGAGGTTGGATGAGTTTTTACACTTTTTCCTAAAGGCAGTATTATTTTCTGAAGTTGTAAATGAATGTTTGATTCAAATAGTTACGTGAGGTTTGAATAACAAGGACGAATCTGGTTGATTGATTTTTGAAAAAAAGTGACAGATTATAGGTAAGATTTAGAAAGGTTAAATTAGACTTGAATATGTTGAATATCATTTCAAAACCGTATATTTTCCAGGTGCACAAAAAGTTCAGTCACTTTCCACCTTCTCAGAATGATATAATTTTAAAAAGTTATTTCGGGAAAAAATTCACACAATTTTGGAACGAAAAAGGGAACAATGTTCAGGGAGAAAAAAAAATTAAAACGCGTCATGAGACTTTCCTGCGTGTGTCTATAGGATTCTAGGTGATGGAAGTGACAGTAATTTCCGGAATCCCCCTGGTGAAAAAGAACTAGACCCACCACAACCTCAAATGTAACCCGACACCGACGCTGTCGTCGTCGTCGTCGTCGTCGTCGGTGTCGTGAGAATCTCAGCCAGCAGCTGCCCCTGGGTTTATTAAACTTCATTCCCCCCTCCACTTTATCTCTTCTCTTTTCTTTTTATGCCCCGTTTCTCGCCTTTCTTTCCGGCATTTCATTCTCCCCATTTCCCCGAGTTTTTCCCTTTCTTATTTTTTAATCCTCCTCGTTTTGATTAACACGCGTTCCTGCCACGATTCCCACAGCTGCTGGGAAAAAGGGGATCGTGTTCCAGTGTTCCTTTATACTAAAACTAGTACTCCTTTGTATACGTATGGGAGAGAATATAGAGTTATTTTTTGATGGCGAGATGTCATTCATTAGGGCTGTCGGAGGAAAAGGGGGCTCCTCGGGCAAAGCTTTCGTCGGTGATTTATGAAGGTGGTTGGCCGTCGAAAGGACCTGGAACAAGTTCTACTTCATTTCCTCCCCGAGTTTCTCCAACTAATTTTTTCGACTCTTTTTGTCCCCGCCTATAGGAAGCAGAAGTGATTTTAAGGTGATCGTCATCATGAAAATAATCAGTTTGAGTTGATGATGAAAAAAAAAGTATAGTGTACGGTTTAATGAAATCTTCGAGGCTTAGCGGAGTCGCTTAAAATGGTTGCGCATTACGAAAGAGCAAAGTTTCGAAAGATAAAAAATCAATTCAGCAAGTCTCGTGAGAGCAATCACAAAACAACAGGCAACAAATGGCACGTATTAAAACGAGTTGTGATCATGGATCACAAAAGATCATAAATATAAATACTGACAATCAGCATTTTTATGGCCAAGAACACTTACTTAAGAGGTTTCCTTGAATATATGTTCCTAGTTTTTCAATCATTTTTATTAACAGTTTGAGCAGAGTTGAATAGATTCAAAAATTCCAAAGAATAAACTCAAACAATGCACACAATAGATTTGAATAACATACAGGAAAAACACGGATTTGTGCACAAAAATAATTTAAAATGGAAGAAGATGATTGTCTAAAATTTCTGGACATACTGACTTTTAAATTTGAATTATTTGGAGCTTATATAATTTTCTTGGGTTCTCCTGGTACGGTGATATGACCAGAAAATTCCAGAACATCTTTGAATATTCTCTGGCCTCTGATTGGCCACAAAAAGAAAAAATCAAATAAATTGATGCACTGCATCATCAACTGATGCATGAGGACACCTTCATTGGTTTTCTCTCTTGTTTTCTCCGCTATACTTGTCATCTAAAAACTGAATTTTTTGTTTAATTTATTTAAATCAACTGAAGTTTTTGACCACGTCAGATTAATTTTAAAGTGGTTGGGTATAATGCTTGAAAAATGTAGTCTAGATTTGAATTACATGTATAGTCGGGTCGCGTTTTTGAATGTTTGAGGTTGGGTCAGTTTTTAGTTTTTTACACTTTTTCCTAAAGGCAGTACTGGATTATCTTTCGAAGTTGTAAATGAATGTTTGATTCGAATAGTTACGTGAGGTTTGAATAACAAGGACGAATCTGGTTGATTGATTTTTGAAAAAAAGTGACAGATTATAGGTAAGATTTAGAAAGGTTAAATTAGACTTGAATATGTTGAATATCATTTCAAA
>CAJPEX010003497.1:0-28568 GCA_905338405.1 Notodromas monacha
GCTCATATATAGAGAGGAAAGATCCTTCCTGCGGGTGCATGTGAACGAGCTGAGCCCGAAATTTTTCTCCTTTAATGTTCCGAGACAAACCCACGAACAAACACGGCTGTGCAGTAGTTTTTTTTTCTCTCGTTAGAAGTTATGAATTTGCTTCCAGGCAGCCTCACTGATTTTCTTTTTTTTTTTTTTAGCCGCACGGAGCGATTATCACGCACTTGAGATGTGATTTGCATGGAACGGCTGAAAACGGCTTGTTGCCATGAAAGTTATGCAAAGTGGGACTATTTATTTCTGTGGCATACGTCGGTATCCCGAAAACGCCTTTTTTTTTAGGAGGGAAGAAGCCTCTTGTTGATCCGAAAGATTGTTCCGGAACATCTGCAGGTTCTTCTCATGTATGCACTTAACAGGGTGGGTTCGTGTTTTCAAGTGGTGTACGGAGATGGATTTGAATTTTTCTTTATTTCTCACGATAAGAAAAACAAATCGAATATATTTTGAAATGTTCATCATGGTCTTCACGCCCCGCTTTTGATTGCGATATTTGAGAGCTATTGCGTCGGCACTTGACATTTTTGCATAGGGTATTTAATAGATGATTTAGTTTTTTCGATATTAACAAGTGGTGATTTTTTTTACTGGAGCATACGCTGTACGGATTTTCTCCGCACCATTTTACCGAATGTCTTTCGAAGAAGACCACGACTGCCAATAAAAAGGACAAGCCCGAGGACGAAAACAGCACGTGGGACGGCTCTATTAGCCTACATTGGATCAAATAGGACGAGACTACTTTTGAGGACACTAAAGCCTTGCTGCTGTTTCCATTTCTAAAAATAAAATAAAAAACGGAAAAAGAGAAATTGAAGCATGTTCAAAAAGAAAGGGAGAGTCACGTGTCCCGGTCTGTATCAACGGTATTAAATTTTTTTTTCGTGTGTCCCGTCCAATCTTGGGTGGAAAAAGCGGGAGGAACGAGAGGGATTCAATTTGCTTGCTGGCAGGAGTCGTGCCTGGGCCTTGGGGGTTGTAGTTGTGGGTGATGAGTGCCTGCATGCCAGTTCCTGGGGCCCCGGAAACATTGTGAGAGCGAACCGGAAACGGAAAAAAGAGAGAAAACAAAACAAAAAATTTGTAGCGAGAGGGATTCCGGGGAGGCCGTGTTGGAATTAGATCCCGCGTTCCTGTTCTGTTTTACGTTCTTTCAATTTCCGCTGTTGCGTCCTGCGTGTTGTTCCGGGGTAACCTCGCATGGCTTTGCGGGATTCGGCGAGGAAAAAACGAATGTTTCTGGAAGCTTTACTTGCTCGGGAAAGGGCTGAACAGCGGCGATTTTTTTTTTTACTCTGGAGACTGCAACAATATTCCGCAAGTCCCCTTTTTTGGTCGAACACTATGATTAAGTACAATTATTTTTGAATTATTTCTGAAAAACAGGATGCGCCGGTCAGGTGTAGAAGTTCCCTCGTATATTTGCATACAAGTGGATTTTTTTTAGATGTTTCTTCTCAAGAATTGCTTTGAAGTTCAGTAGAAAGACGGAAGTAGAATTGGCGGGGTTTTCATTTTTGCTCTGTCCCTTTTTTCACAACAGTTAATCATTTATCATTTTTGAATGATGTTGTTACTGCGCGTTATTTATGTGGGTATACAGCATTATCATATGTCCTTGGACTCAACAACGAACCAACAAGCTTACAGGAGAGAACGAGATAAATGTTTCTTAAATTAATTTAAACGCCTGATTCGCTTAATTTGTTTTTATTCCAAGTCCTTAAGGAGGAGGCAGCTGCAATCCATCATACTCGAGAACTTCCTGAGTGGGTTAGCAGGGGAATAATTATTTAAATTTTTTAATGAGGAGGTGTTCAGAGTTCCTCTTTTATGTTGTGACATATTTATTTTTTATATATTTCCAGTTCTTTTTGTGGAGCTCCTACGAAGATTGAACGATTAATGAACCGTGATCGCAATTGATTTTCCGTCAAATATTTGATGGGCTCATAAAACGTACTGAGGATTAAGACGGCCTTGGTTTTTTTTTATAGAGAAGTACTGTATATTTGAAGTACAGTCTGTAAACCATTTGAAATTTGGTTCGGTGAGATGACATGATGTGTGCATGAATTGGAGATCGTTTCGTGGTACACTTCCACTGTGTATCGCCGGCTTTATAAAGATTTCTCTGTGCCTGAGAATAATTTTGGTGCCAAGCTTTACTACAATGTAATTAGTTTTTTATTCAAGGCCATTTCTGATGGAGAGTTTCAAAAGCATTTTGAGGGACGTCTGTCATACGGTATCTGCGGTTATTATCAAGCGCTTACTCTAAAAGAGCGACAAAAATAGATAAGCATTTTACTCAAGAAGTTCCCTATTTTTGTTCTAAAGTAGAATGAACTATCAAATGTGTCCCTCTTTAAATTCCTGAATGCTGTAAAACGCGTAAAAATGGACAGTGAATTTTAGAACCATGATGAGAATTCGTAGGGTCAACGGGAATGTGAGAATCCGAACCAGGACAACCAGTCGACACGGGCATTCAGTATCGGAACCTACTCGAAGCAGTTTGTAACTCAATTTTATAGCCTTGTCTCTCCTACTCGGGTTTACGAGTGAGTACACGGAAAAAAAGAAAACGTAGCGATCAAGTGCTCGATTCCGTGAACATAAATTGTAAAAAAAAAGAAGAAGAAAAAAACAGAGAGAAACAAGCGATACGAAAAGAAAAAAGGGAAGATTTGAAGGACCTTTTCGTCGACGGACGACATGTGGGCACCGCGGGGCCTTCATGGGTAAGATTCGTTTTCTCTCTCTTTCTGGGCTTGAAATTGCGGCTTAATCCTCTCTTCGTCCTGTCATCGGCGCTTTCTTGCGGTTGATTAGAAATTCCCCGGGGGGATGGAGACATTATTCCGCCGTTCTTTAACGCTGACGGAATGACGTGATCAAGGATGGCAGATGTTCGCGATGGGCCGCCTTAATGAGGTAGCATCGGGATTGTCATCGCGGGATTTTAGCGGGTCGTCACCCCGACGGTCGCCCCATGAGGAAGTCGGCCCGCGTCAACTTCCTCACCCTGTGCCCGATTTAAAGGAGGTCGGGGATGTACAGGGTGAACCGGGAATGGAAAAAAACAAACAAATGATTGAATAAACTGATTTTTAGATGCGTAAACCATCCTCACTGCCACGTCGACAACTAATTGACTGCGAGACGATTATCGTATGCACGCGCGTGCAGGCCGCAAATTTCCCTCCAAGGAAAATATACAGTTGAACCTCGATAACTGAAACCTCTCCAAGTCAAATACCGTAACTCCGTATGTCAAATGCCTTTTTGAATTTCCTTGGAAACAATGCATTAAAAACCTCGAATGCGTTCCCTCGCAAGCCTCCAAAACTCGAATTTTCTGGGGGACTGTTATTTTTTTGCACAGGAAAGATGAAAGCAATAACAATTGAACTTAATTTGTTCTTAAAGGAGGGGAACAACTATTTGGGCTAATTGACTTGCCTCCAAGTTCGGCATTCTGTCAACTAATTGAGAGAGCAATTCTAGTTCCAGAACATCACCAGTTACAATGTCCCGCAATTATTATTTTTTCATTTCGCCGACAAAAAAAAATTGCTTGGTTCTCCAACTTGAAACCTATCGAATTGTTCCGCTGATCCCTTGAAGTTAGACTTAAAGTATTAACTAACATGGGACTTCTTAGAGACCACGTCCGGATCTCAGTTCTATTATGTCATGTTAACTTTTTGGAAACTTTATAAGTTTTTGTAAGAGTCTAAAAGAGGCTGTGGTACGCATAAAATTATTTTAAGTCATAGAATTTTTTCAATTTTGAGAAGCACTTTAAAAAAGTCTGTAGGCGCGGTGAAACGTTTGAACATTCAAGTGAACGAACGATGAATATCCTGGGGCGAAACATAATAATCATGGGAGCGGTAAATTGAAATTCATAAGCCTTTTTCATTGTGGTTCCCGTTTCTGAAAGCGCCCTGTTTCCGTCGAATACAGTACTGAATTTAGTAGTCTTCCAGTTCGTCGGAATGTTCTAATTGTCTGAGGCCCACAATGAAATTCTGAGTTGGATTCCTGGCATGAATCATTGATGATGCCAAATTTATTCAGTGAATTTTTGGCGAAAAAAATACAGTATTTCAGGGAACTATTGCAATAAGTGTAGGAACCCTGCGAAGAAAACAGGGGTTCTATTTTTAATCTGGCGCAGATCTTGTGCCTTGTGCCATGTATCAAATTTAAGAGAACTACGGTACACTGTAAAACATGATGCCTTTATTCGCCGGAAAGAAGTTGTCCTCGACGGTTAAGACATATCTCTCTATTTTTGTGTCATATTATGCTCCCATGCGTCATTTCTTAACTCAGTCAATAATTGATTGTACCCTGAAGAATCTCTGGTGCAGGCCTAGAGTCAAGATAATACAGTACAATTGAAAAACCTTTGAAATATTCAAAAACATTCTCAGATTTTCTCCGACACCATGCGTATTTTAATATTTAAGTCATAGAATTTTTTCAATTTTGAGAAGCACTTTAAAAAAGTCTGTAGGCGCGGTGAAACGTTCAAACATTCAAGTGAACGAACGAAGAATATCCTGGGGCGAAACATAATAATCATGGGAGCGGTAAATTGAAATTCATAAGCCTTTTTCATTGTGATTCCCGTTTCTGAAAGCGCCCTGTTTCCGTCGTATACAGTACTGAATTTAGTAGTCTTCCAGTTCGTCGGAATGTTCTAATTGTCTGAGGCCCACAATGAAATTCTGAGTTGGATTCCTGGCATGAATCATTGATGATGCCAAATTTATCCAGTGAATTTTTGGCTGAAAAAACAGTACAATATTTCAGGGAAGTATTGCAATAAATGTAGGAACCCTGCGAAGAAAACAGGGGTTCTATTTTTAATCTGGCGCAGATCTTCGCACTTACGTTGCCTTGTGCCATGTATCAAATTTAACTCTTGATGCCATGTGACATTTTGTACTACGGAAATAAGCGGCCTTTCTTCAACAGGAGCTGCCAATTCTGTATAGAGAGATAAAAACACAGTATAATACGAGGGTACGCAGTAAAGAATTGAGTCAGCTGCCCTACTTTTGCCGTCGTTCAGGCTAGAAATCATTCCGGAAACGACAGCGAAAGAGGGCAAAATACAGGAGGAAAAAAACTCACTCGCACTTCTGCGTTTCCCTGTTTGCTTTTCTCGCCCTGTCCCGGGTTTACCGCAAGTTGGAATTCGTTCGTCGCGGAACTCTCTAGGGAATGGAAATAAATAAACTGCAAAAATATAATATATGAGAGAGAGAGTGTGCGTGTGTGTGTGTGTGTGTATAAGTGCTTGTTCCGGATGTCGACGAATAAAAGGCGCTATAAAGGCGTATGAGCTCGGCACAATAAGAACGACAAGCACTAGCGCGCCGCGGGAACGGAGTAGCGCAGCTTTTTTAAGAAGCGGCAGCAACTCACGTCGTTTCCTTATGGCAGATGAAAATAAAATGAAATTTTTCCTGCTTTTTCTGGGTGTTGAGAGGCCTCGTTTGCATAGAAGTAACGTTTTTTTTTTCTCTTTTGATTCGTGCGAAAATGAAATCAGTCTTTCGCGATGAGTTAATATATATGCTCGTTATTTTAAATTTTATGCTCTTGGGCGTCCTGCTTTCGGGACCAAACTGAGCAAAACATCATGAAAACCAGCGTCACTGGGTGCAAACCTCTGAATTTCTGCACTTCGATGGGATGAGGTTGGATTTAGTGATGTCAAGTTTGACTTTGCTCAACTAATTTACGAAGAAAATCTTTTTTCAAAGGTGGGTACAATTTTTAAGTTGCTTGGAAATGTTCGAAATTTATAGAATACATTGCTGCGAGCTAGTTTTGGCTACATTAACAAAACGCGACCCATCTTCAAATGAATTTAATACATGTACAGTACGTGTATCCCCCAACTCAAAGTGCCATGGTATACATTACAAAAAATTATGACTCCTGATAACTCTGACGCTTGTTCACAATTTATATGATCTTTTTCTGGTGCTAATTTTATAGCTTCAGTTTGAGGGGTAGAGGTTTTCATCGCACTGAGATTCCAAGAACTAATTCTTGAGATACATTCGCTTATAAATGTGAAACATGGGACTCTTACACCGTTTCAAGTGACCCAAGTGATTCAAGTAATTTTTTTTGCTGCACAGAATCAGCTTCTGTGAAGTTTGGTTGCATTGAAATTAATGTAGCTGTTCTCCGCAATCGTGATACGATGTATTCAACCTTCGGGACTCGCAGCTGCTGTTCATGCAAATATTCAGGCGAACACGGTGAAATGTAAAACTCGTGATTATGTTGAAGGACGAAGGGAAATTTTTTGTAATAATTCTGAACTGCGTAGTACACCCTCGGAGGTTAGTCATTTTGCCTACACCTTGACTATTCGCCACATTTTTTTCCCATTCTAGACGATTAAAAATTGGCGCGGTCGTTATTTGTTTTGCATAATCAGCTTCCGGATGTAATGATTACTGCAGCTTTCCCTTTTGTAATGGTCATCTGACCTTCATTCAACAGTTTCGTTTGGTAAAATTTAAGAAAACAGAGGAACGGCCAACTTTCGGTTATATTCTTCATACAGAAATTCAAATTTCCATGCCATGGTTCCTTCATCCTTGAAATCTCAGTTCGAGGACTGAATAAAAATGGAATGGAATATTTTCTGTTACCGAATTTTTAAAATTTAGATTTTTTTCAGGAACTTCAATTAAATGCTGCCGTTTTTTAAACCACAATTTCAGTTTTTTGAGGGGCTACATGATATGTTTGGAGAGTGGTCGCACAAATTCTCGTGAAAAAAGCGTGCGTCAACGAAGCTTTTGGCCTCGGTCGATTATTATTTTTACGATCTCATTTCCAGGAATAATCATATTATATCAGATCCACTCTCCGTTTTTTTTTTTATCCCATCCAAGCCAAGTCCACGACATTCTCCCCATACCTCTCCATTCCATTGGGACATGTGGCATTGATACATATTTTTATATCGTCGCGGATCGTAAACGCTTGGTCATCGCCGGTCGGTTACTGAACCGGTCTGGCGCCGATGAAAGCGATAAAGCCAGCTCTGGGTGCCCAAGGGTTTGGGGTCCCTCCCTCCTTGTGAATCCGTTTGGGTGCGTGGAAACTACACTGGACCCTCTTAGTGTCCTAGACCAAAAGACCCACCCGACGAAGCAAGATACCCCCTTTCCCTTTTCTCGACACCTGGGGAGGAGTTGGTTACGTCGATTTCAGGCTTTTGCTCGTGGCGATTCTGGAAACGGAAGCGCGTTATTTGATTCACGAAGCTCTTGTTCGCAGTTGGATTAATTGAAAAGGAATTTTGTGTACCATTTACTCGGGCTTCTTCAGGGAAAAAAATTCTGCATGTATTCTAGAAATTTCTAGAGCATGTTTAGGGAAACGTATCTATTTTGATCAGAAGAAGACAGGAAGAAGTCGGTCCGTAAGAAAAAAATATTCCCTAAAAAGGTACTGCAAGTAGAACGTATTTACAAGCAGCTTGGACTGAGTAAGAGGCATAGGAAACTTTAAAGTGTACTTAGTCTAAAACAAGCACATTATCAGTATAAAACGAAGGGCTAGCGGTTTTTTTTTTGCATTGTGGTCTGAACCGCGGTTTTCCCCCTGAATTGACTTATGAAAATTTAGGCTTGCGGCCTATAATTTCGTAAAAACGGTAAATTGTCTCTCTCCTTTCGGCAGTTTTGATATGCAAATGAAACCAATTTTTTCCGGCTTCATCATGCAGAGCGAACAGCTTTGTGGATCGTGATCTTTCAGAAGATTTCATTTTAATAACTGACGTGACTTTTCATCAACGCTTGGTGGCGCGGCTATTTCAAAGGATGTTCTCGCAATTTGCTTTTGTAGTCGGTTTCCAGGGTCGATGAAAGCCTTTGCTGCTGACCTAATTTTTTTGCTTCGAGTATCTGTAACAACTCGTGCTGTGTATAATTTTCTGTATTTTTGTCCTTACGATGAGGGAATTGGTTTCTCGAGGAAGACCAATTAAGCTCGTTTATTCGTTCAGATTTCATGTATGATTCTTTGATTCTTGATGAAGAAAAGAGCAAGTTGTCCTGCATTTGCACACAATAAGTCGACGTTTATGCTTCGCAGCGCTTCTCTCACTGGTTAAAATACAAGAATGGAAAAAAAGGCGCGTTCGGTATCTTTTCGGTGGATCGCATCCGTGTATCCTGACGTTAATAATGGTTGAGCAAAGGAATAAAATGCTATAATGGCATTCATTGCCATGCGATCCTAACATGGCCCTTTGTTCTCCTCACTGGAAACGAAGGAAGCGGGTTGGTGGGACGAAACACAGTTGCGATTTGCTGCTTTTTTTTCCCCTGCTGTTGCAGGGTGACTTTTTTGTTTTGCTTTTGAATGGGCAGATGGACTTTGTTTGTTTTTCATCTATTCTCTTTCCAGTTCTGATGCGTGATCCTATAGTTGCAACTGTTTCAAAGGATGGAAAGGTTTTTGTGTTTGACAAAATGCTTCGTGGGGGTCGGGGACCCAACATGGTATTCATGCGACCGTGAATTATGGCTTCCATGACGTTGGTTGAAGGCTGTTAACATTGCATGATACTGGTGTCATTGCTGCTCGGTTTGAAGCGACATGTGGTGCTCTCTTATTGGCGAATGGATATTTTTTCTGAGAAGCCCTGGGACAAATGAATCGACTTTACATATCGGAAGGGAATTTTTCTGAAATTTACACTCAGGTTTTTTTTTTTTTTTGAGCAGACCTAGTCCTGTAAACTTATCTAAATGTAAGCTGTATCACAAAAATAACTTTTTCTGAGCGCATCACTTGGTTTCCATCCACTTATGTTTGAAGTATTGATTATGATCAACTAATCTGCAGTTTTCATGTTTTCCAAATTTTCAAAGCAGTAATTTTACTGCCAAAACGTCCAACCCTGACGTTATGATTGTACTTGAATATTTTTGATTCCGTTATTTGAAAGCATGCATTAAACCCACTTCGATAGTAAACCTCAGTTCATTTTTCCGGGAAAAGGGTATGTAGCCTCGATTCATGAGAATCGCCTTAGAAATCTTGAAGTTCGGGATTCGAAAATTAATCTGATCTGTGCGAACGGTTTGAATCCGAATGAACTCTGGAAGAATCACGTCGATGCGTTATTAAGGATATTTCACTGCTTGGGAGGAAGATCTGAAACAATTGAAGCTGTTTATTCATGTATAAACTTGTTGTGGAAGCCAGAGTGCGTCGAACTCGATGTCGAACAAAAAGCTGAAGTACTACCAACGGAATCTAACAACGCATCGAACATGTTATGAAATAGTCGTTCCTTGAACCGCGCTGGTTCATTTTTATTCTTTCAAACCTGGATTTTATGTAAAAAAAAAAATAATTCTGATTCAATCTGATTTTTGAGACTTGCGAGTTACATTCACAGTGCATTACGAGAAGGTGAAAACTTAGATCACCGGAATGCCTGGCAAAGATCAGGTGGAGTTATGTGATGTATCGCCCGGAGGAATGTGATGTGATAACAGGAGGCTGCCTATGTAATAATTTTTATTATTATTTGATATGATTTTTTTGGGGCTCTATGTCTCCGTTGCTCTTTCCCTGAATCCCGGAGAAAAGAATGTGAAATAATGGTTGTAGATCGCGCATTAGCCGGCACCTTGTATTCTATTCGCCACGGGCACTCGTGAAAAGTCGCCGTGTCGTTCTAATGTGACGTATATAGGCCCGCTTATTAAAAAGGACATTTTCTCTCCCCCCCCTCGCCACGGTCGTCGCTCATATTTTTCGTTCTTGCTCATAAGTTTTTCTTTATTTATTTCTCCCTGTCGGTTCTGTGTTCTGTCTCTCTATATACGACCCTGGGCCGGTCGTATGCGATGTCATTCGCCGTTTTCTCCCGCTTCCCTTCATTCATTTTCCTGCGAGGAAAAACGAGCAGCTGCGTTAAAGGCAGGGCTACCGAGAGAAGCGTTTTTTATGCCCGGCGACGTGATGCTGTCGACCCGCGGGCGCAGTTCCTTACGGTACAACTGGGGACTGAGGGTTGCCACCAAACTTTCCAAACATTCGTTCGAATTCAGTGAACTCACTGCTGTGTGCTTCTTCTAAAACGTTTCGTAAGTTCCATGAAGAGGGGTTGGAGAAATGCTCTCTTGCCTCTTGCAAGCATCTCGAGAGAAATCCGATGAACGATTGTATGGAGGCTCGGAGGTAAAATTTGATGGGTTTACGGTTCACGCGATTAAGATTTTTTTCAGTGATTTTTTTAGGTTGGTTTTGAATTTGAAATTCGGCTGAGTTGCTTAGCTTGGCGTTACGATGAGTTTGTTACGTGGTCAGTTGAGTCAATGAGATCTTCTGTTGAATTAAATTACAGTACATCAGTTTGCTTCAGTATTAGATTTAATAACTGGAACGGTGGCGCGTTTTTGTGGGTTCTATATCAAACTAGAGTCACGAAATCAGTTCTGACTTCGTACTGAGCCCCCCTTTTTTACAAGTGATGCGTGAAAATTTGGAAGATTGGTTGAATGATGAATTTTATGTCATGATCGTTTTTTTTTAAACCGAAAATGAATGTTCGTTTCAGTTTTGTTTGAAATTAATTTTTCGTGTTTGACCATTACTATGTTTCAGTATTCCTTGTATGTTAAAATGCAGATTGTCGTCGGCATTTTTTTCCCGCGGTTCTTCGAGTTTCTGGCAGAAATATAAACCTATATTTGCTAGCAAAAATATTTTGCATGACTTGACGAATGTTTCGCAGGTTCTCAACAGGTTAACTGCAAGTTGATGATGTTTTTGACGTAATTTAGGTCGTCAAAAAATTCAGTCAGGATGTCGACTGTTCAATGGCCAACACGGCATGGCGTCCGCTATGTTAGCTCACTTACGCAGCGGACGCCATACTGTGTTGGCAGTTGACATGCGATTACGATCCCTATGATTTTTGTCGACTGTCATTTCCGAATCAATGGGAAACCGAGACGTAGGACAGAAACCCATGTGAAATTACTGGAAATTCCTGAAAAATCCAATATACCGTGTGCAGTTTCAACCAGCCTTTACTGAAGTGTATTTCGCGACGAAGCTGGAAAATTTCGTGTTGAGAAAGACGTAGGACAGAAACCCATGTGAAATTACTGGAAATTCCTGAAAAATCCAATATACCGTGTGCAGTTTCAACCAGCCTTTACTGAAGTGTATTTCGCGACGAAGCTGGAAAATTTCGTGTTGAGAAGTGATGAAATCCTTTGTCTTGACTGATAAGCTTGCGAGTGTATGACATTTTTGGTGAAATGACATGTGATGTGGTTGCACTTCGCCTTGTAAGAAATTTTACCATTTATATTCAGTTTTGTACTGAACGGTCGTGTGAAGTCAGGTCCACCTGTTCAGTATTTAGGTCGCTTTTTCTAAATTGAACCGGTGTTCGAGTTTCAAGTCTCTATGTTTTTTTTTTTGTGAATTAAAAGGATGAAAAACGGATAATGTTCAGGAAGAAAATATTTGATTAGAATAGAAAGGTGGGATAAATTCGGGTAAGTCCCACTCGCACACGTTGACGCGTGTTGGCTGCGACGTTACGTGAATTGACGCTGTCCGCTGTCAGGGCTCGAGCCCTGGTCATTAATTATTCCGCCCTTCGAAGACGACTCCCGTTGCTGAGGAATAACAAAAGTCGGGTCGCGTTCTCGGACGCTTTTGCTTCGATAGCGCAATTTATTCCTGTTATCGCCGGTGTCACTTGAAAGCGCCTTCAAGAAACAGCAATTCTAGAATGGCCAAAAAAAAATTAGTCCCCCCCCCCCCCCTCGGGTTCAGTTTCAATGGTGGAACATCTTCAGCTTTTACCTCTTTCCAAGGACATAATCTTGATATTATCGCAATTTTATTCTTGGAGATTTAATTGTTGAGCCTACTGTATTAAATATTTATGCACATTTCGAAGCACTATTGTCTCAGAAATCAGAATATCATTTTCAGCTGAATTAATGCAAGAATATCATTATTTTCCCACTTGATCCGTAGGTAAGACCATCATTCGAACATTTGGTTAATACAACGGAAACATTCAAGTCTGAAATTTAATCAAACAAATAATTTAAAATTATTTTTAAAGAAAGCACAAGAGGTGGAATTCTGATTTGCATTGAATTGTTTGGGAAGATGAAGCTGGTTACTGCTGAGCACATGTTGAAAATGCGATTTTACATTTTCAGTTACGAAATTGTGTGTCATTTTCAAGCCAAAAAAGTGTAGGACCAGATGTTTCTCATTATTATTGATGGGCGTCCGCAAGGAAATATTCTGTCGTATTATTATTTGTATAAGTCGCGTCATCGAGATTTTATTCTTGACCTCTACACCGAAAGTAAATGTCCATTGATCCGAAAGATGCGCTGGGTGCAACCGAGGGGATTTTATTTTTTTTTACTAGAATTTTAATATGACAGGAAAGCGGTCGTTGATCGGGGGTGGAGATATGGTTGTTCGGCGCTGTCGTTGACGTCGAGGATTTATCTCGGCTCTGACTGACGACAGCGACGACTGGGATTGAGTGGTCGAAAACGTCGTCATCCCTGCTTGTGCCCGACGTTCACTGACGTTTGCATGAATTTTCCCCTCCTTCTTCCTTGCTCTGAATATGAAAGCACACTCTTACAAGCTAACTCAATTACTGGCTTCCAAGCGAAGTAGAAACTCAACAGGTTTAGACATTTGTAATCCGTCAGCTATTCCATGACTCTTTTTGACTGAATTAAAAATTTTCTTTCACAATAGAGCCTTCTTCATAAATGCGAAAGACTGCATATCTTCTCCAAATTAATAACGACGACAATTAACGACAAAAAGCATTAAATTCATTCGAGATGATATATGAACGACCTTCCTTCAAGACTCGCAACAAATTGCGAATGAATAGAATTTCCGTCACAACTCAAACGATGAAATATTTTTCAAGCAAATTTAAATATTCGTCCGATCCCGTTCGAAAAACCACTTCGCTAAATTGTGAAATTTTGTGGCAATCGAGACTCTTTCATTTGGGTTGGTGACTCCATGTCTTTTGAAGATGATAAAACATCATTGAAAATTAACTGGGGAAAATCTTACATCGCCTGACATTATATCAGTTCGTTTAAATTTTAAACGAAAAATAAATTCGAGACAAACTCAAAAATTGTTTTCTGAAAACAAGTGTGGGATTTAACTTTGATTGGGTGATTACTGACTCACGCTGATAGGATTCCTTCCGACGACTGACATTTTGAGATTAAAGGGCATGCTTTATCAGATTTCCGGTTAATTGAAGCACAGATAGTAGAGTTCGTACTGTATCTTCATTTTTAGACCTCGTAAATGTGCTGTTTCTACTTCATTCAGAGTTCAAAGAAGACAAGAATCTTCCGTCGTGAAATTGCTGGACTCGGTTTCAGAAAAAAAAGTGACCTGGTCACTGCGCCCTATTGTAATCTTTGGTTAATAAGAGTCGGAATTTCTGCTATTCTAATTATTCTACTTAAGCCCGTCGGCGACAAGTGTAAGACAATGAAGATTCTTAGTACTGCGATCTTAATGAGGTGGTTCCGAGGTGCGAAGCAAGGCTTTCCCGCCGACTCTGGTGACGTGTTTGTTGTGACGACGTGCTTGTCACCATCAGCCCTTTTGATATGGTCAGAGATGGTGGCAAAGGGCGTTATCAATTACCATAAATACCCCGAGTACCGTTCCGGACTCACAATGGCGGAACGCGATGGAAAGTCGCCGCGATCCAATTATCGTTTCGCCGAGTGAGACCTGATCCCTGTGATTTTTTGCACTCGATCGACGGATTCGATCTTCGCTAATTTTACAGACGAATTCACGAGAAAATGGAAGAGGTAGATTTTTATTATGATCTGTCGTTTTCGAAAATGACGATGTCTGGCGGCGTCTCATTCTGAGACCTGACTTCGTACTGACAGCGTCATTTTCAGCGTCTGACTTGTCACTGATACTTTTGTGAAGTTGTCATCCGAACCGCATCACTGGGCGCATGTCTCTGCTCGCATTGTATTCAATAGGTATTTTCGGGTCCAATTGATGCAGTTTCATGGTCTGTTTCATCTGTATTCAGCTGCCTGCCTTCGCCTGAGGCCCCGACAACGACGCGCAATTTTCCCTTAAAATGGTTCTTATTGTTCTGGTGGCATTTCTTTCCCGAAATAGGATACCTTCAGCGAACGAGACCTGAGAGCAGAAAGCTCACCATTTATGTTTCAAAGGAGTGACAAATGAAAAAAAGTAGTTCTTTAAGTTCTATCTTTTTTAAAATTTTCCTCCGCAGTTCAACCTTTCGCGTGCCAAAATTTAAACTGACCTTTGGCTAATTTGGTTTTGTTATTGAAGATAGGTTCGGTATGGTTAGTTATGGCTTCTGTTTATCATTATAGGTTACTGTTATGGCTGATGAGGTTAACATTCTGTGGGTTGGTTTAATTCAATCTTGATCATTCCGCTTTGTTCGACGTCAAGTTAGGTTCGTTGGGTTTGTACTTTTGTACCAGCGGCAGTTTAACAAACCAGGGGTATTTTTCTCGCGATCAATGAACGGAAAAACGGGAAATACTGTGAATTTGAAGTTTGATAATATTTTCACGCCATTAGTACCTCACTTTCTTTTGAAATGCCGCCATTCCCTGAACTGAAGAAGTTTACACACGCGGACATGGCTTGTGGTATATATATTTTTTGGGATGACCTCGTTGTCGAAAAAAAATCCTCGAGGATTTCAAATTCAATTTCGATGCATTCCTGTTCGCTGAACGGACAACCACGATTTGTTATCCCAGGAACTCGGGTACCCGATGAATCGACCCCGTTGCGTGGGACACAGGGCCGACAGCTGATGATAAATCAGAGGCCCCGGGTTTTATTTCACGCCAATCCACGCGTGCTGACGTCTTGCAGTCAGTCCTCCTCCCGCGTGTCACTGATCTTTTATCACAATGGGTAAGCCCGAGTGAATTGAAGCCCGTTGCTCACTGTAATTAACGCGGGATCTTGGGGGTAAAGAATGGGCAATAAACGTGTTCCAAGGTCTGTGGAAAATACCGTCGACGCGTTCGGAAGTACCGACGAGCCAAGAGTGGTGGTGTTCAGTCACGTGACAGCTGAATGACTCGCTGGAATCCGTGCTGAGTGACAGCGAATTGCAGGTTTATTCTGGTTCCGGGTCATCAGGGATGAAGTGTCAGAGTTCTTGAAATGTGACGGGAAGTCTTGGCATTGATGGAACAATTAACGCATTTTCTTTTAAAAAAAAAACAGGCTAATCTTGTGCTCTAATAATATTGAGTGGAATAACTGCAGTGTGGAGTTTACTCGAGGAATTCGAAGGTGAACCCCACAATGACTGAGAAGATTGAAATTTCAAGATTTGAAAACACACCGAATGTCATTCGCACGAAATGATGATGTTAATTATTATTATTCCAGCATGGCATTATCATCGATGGAGCCCGCATATTTTTGATACTTTCTGATCATGGAAAGTATCAACTCCTCCGGATGAAAGCAATCGAGGTTTCATGCGTGGTTCGGAAGCATTTTTCACATTTGGACTTCAAATTCTCCTGCGATTCATGACATTTTTCTCTTGAATGCCTTTCAAAAGTAAATGTTTAGCGCATAATACACGTAATAACGACAGTATATTCAACTTGTTGAGAATATTTTCGTGAATTATTAAAGCACCAAGTTTCAATTAGCCCGACTTCATCATCGTCATCATTGTTTCTGACTGTTGCAGACATAATGAGGTTCATTATTATTATTAAAAAAAAATCCGATCCACATTTTCCGTGAGGAACCAGACTCATGGCAACGGCGATGTCCTGAGTGTCGGCGGAGATTTGTTGAACGGATGCGCGAAACGCATAATTATTCCGGCGGAACTGTCTAATTACCCGCAGCTTTTTCTCGTGAATTATGGCTTGCATATATTACTCGAACCCGCTCATGTCCGCTTTCAGTCAAGGTCGGCCTTCTGCGTCCGAAGCGACTCGGAATCCAGGCTTGAAATTGCAGCTGGAGGACAACAAATTTAACAAATTTATAGTTCCCGGTTTCCTTTAGTTTAATTAGAATAAAAAACCCAATTTTCATTGTATATTTCTTGCGGATCACCATGCGAGTTGGAAGGCTAACTTGATCGACGCTTCGAATCTCCCAGAAAAAAAGATTGACAAATCGTTGTTCCGAATTTGGACTGATGCCTGCCTAAACACATTTTTTATGAATAAGAGAACGGTTAGCCGAGGGTTCTATGAATAAGTAATGAGTTTCTTCCTTGTGAGACGAAAATGATGCCCCTTTAATGAACCGTAACGATTTTCGATAAATATCCATTGAGCAGTCAAACGTTTTCGGCACGAACCTTTGAATTGTGTGCGGTATTTTGCTTTTGCTTTACATATTCACGCAATAATTTCCTGTACCTCTCATGTCAAAAGATAAGCTAAGAAAAAAAAAACGTTGGTGATGTCTCAGAGTGAGCCGAATTTTTCGTCCATACTTTAAATTAGTTGCTAAGGAAAGAGAAAATTCGTGAATCTCTAACCCTAGGAAAATTACTCAGCTACATTTTTACAGATACTGTACAGTAATTTCGTCAGGTTGTATTAGTTTTTCATGCGATTTTCCTACACAGTCATGCACTCTTTGTACCATTTACATACATTATGCAATCCTAATTGTATCCGTCTGTTATTCATGCAAAGTTTTCCATTTCTCTGCGATTTTTTACAACTCAAATATGTGTCTGGGATCGAGGTGCGACCTATAATAACTGTAATAATGTGTGGAATCATCATATTGTTCGAACCCATGAAATCTTATCGAACTGTCGTCCCTTTCAGTTTCAATTGAAAAAAAACCTTCTTGTTCAATTATCGAAGCGTTCTTGTCCGACGGACAGCATGCATCCGAGAACGTTGCATGCTAATTAAATTGACGTGGGGTTCTGGGGTTCCAACACCGAAGCGCCGACTCATCGGCGTCAGTTATACCCAGTGCTCCAGTCTCATTACGTCGTCGGCTGTCGCAATTAAATAGGAAAGGCTCCGATGCGTCGCTTTTATGGCCGTGTGTGCTGGTTGGGGGCAGTTTTCCTCTCGACATGCAATCAACCCCCGAACCTGCTACACTTTCCAAGCAAGTTTTTATATAAATCTCAGCTTATGTTAAATAATCTCTACAGGTGGAGAATGCCTTTAGTAATACCCAAAAAAAGTGTTGGATGGTGACGTCGCAAGAAATGAAAGAGATCCATCTTATCACACCTGCCTCGATAACGCGGCGCTGACCAGTGCTATAATGCGTCGACCTCAATTTGTCGGCGAATGAAGTGTAAACAGTTTTCATCGCGAAAAGTGTCATTAATAACCACCGGATCTTCGGAGAAGCGATCAGTTTGGTTTTTGAACTTGTATTGAATTATTTTCAAAAAGTTCGGACTCGTACCACGATCAACTCATCTTGAAACAGGGAGAAACGAAGAACGTTACACGAGTGGGGCTATTTTTTGCTGGCTTTGGTCGACTCAGATGTCAGAGGACTTCTTCTCAAATGTTTTGTTTTTCAGATCTTAAATTTTTTTTTTATGGAAAAGACGAACTGGAAGTTGGCTCATTACGTGTTCATTTGGGACCAAATGGTTTTTTTTTTGTAAACCCCTCGATAAGTAATCGAGACGCATTTCGTCACACGAAAAGACGGAAAATTCTGTGAAACTCCGCGTGAATTTCCCCTCGCCTCGTGTATTGTCGCAGCGAGAAACAAATGTTTTGTGTCGGTTTAGCATCCCATTCATTTTCCGTTCGTCATCCATTCCATGCGTCCCTTTTGCTGGCGTCGGGTGTAATGAGAAACCAATTAAAAACGGCCTGGTGTCGTTAGCTGGGCGCGATAGATTCTTTTTGGGCGGGATCGCTGGGGCAGTTTTATTCAGTGCTGCTGGATTTTGCGGCTCGTGAAGCCCAAAAAACGCCCAAAAATGCAAATTTTATTCGAAGTTTCAAAAAATTAAGTTGCTTGACTAATTATATATTTTTCTTCTTCTTTTTTAGGTGAGTACCACGTCCATGGCGGAGTGTTCATGAAATATTCAGATGGGCGAACATCTGCGACGATCAGGGATTACATCTTTGTTGACCAGGACAACTGTCGTGAGAAGGACTCAATTTCGTTTCGAAATGATTCAACCGAAAAATGTGTTTGAAAATGTATCTTTCTGGAGTGCTTTTTGCATATTTAATAGGTTCATGCATGCGAAGAACATGGAATGCAAAAAGTAAGGGATTTTACGCGATTTCATTGACCAAAAATTTGATTTTTGGTCTAAAATTTTTTTTTGATGGAGACGAAGCTATCGTTTCAACAAAAATATCCGGAAATTTCGTAGGAATGAATCCCACCAATACATTAATGAAAACACTGATACAGTGGTTTCTGTTCTGGGAATCATTGTGATCAGCTTCACGTCCTTACTCTCAATGGGATTGTCTTGCTCAGGAGTTCCACAATCAACAGATTGCAAGCTAGTGAACGATTCATAAATTTTCCTTAAACACTTTAATACCGTCTGGAAAATCTGAGATATCTTCAGCACATTTGGTAATACAGTACTTTCATCTATTTGATATATATATTTCACTGCACCTTTCTTGAACATATTTGGGGTGATGTGTGGCCTGAACGCACGGTATAATTCCAATATTGTGAGATGTTTCTGCGGTAAATTCTAATTAAATCCAGGACCAGCAAGAACGAAGCATACCTACAAAAGAAGAAGAAACCAATTGCTTAAGTACTCCAGAGGATACCTTCGTCGTAGCTTGTTTAGCACCTTTAAGGGAAAACAAAAGAGGCACACATAAACAGGAGCCGCGCGTTTTACGGCACATGAGCACCTGCGGGGCATCAGATGCAACGAAGGGCGTCGTCGAACTTCGGGCGCCGCGAGACCGATCCTGTAAATCAGTTCATTAAACCCTGCCAGGAATTCGATCCCGAGTCGATGCTGGGGGCTTCAGAGGAAAGCGTTCACGACCCTCCAAAACAAAAACCGAATTGTCCTTAAAATTTTACAATTGGAACGCGGGAAGAAAAAGAGAAGATATCCCGCGGGGAAGTCGGAGGGGGAAAAAAAGAGGAAATCGCCGCCGGGTTCCCGTTGGTCACGTAGCGTCTCTGATTTGTGAGGTTGTCGGTGTGTTTCTGCTGAGGGAGCGATAATAGCCTCATTATGCAAACTGGGGCCGTGGTTCGTGATCTTTGATTATTCTTTTCGGGAAGCAGAAACTGGTTGATTACGACCCCGTCCGCGGGTCCCGTGGCTTTTGAGTTTGCCTGATTCGGTTAATTGATTACCTCGTTGACTCGCGGATACCGATCTTGACGACTGCTCCGAGGGCAACTGCTTCTCTGTGGCATGCGGTTATTCCTTATGTATTGTGTTCTTTTGAGAACTGCCGAGTACCTCATTGATTCTGGATCAGTATCTGGCCTAAAGTACAAAGTGTCATTTGAATCGAGAAGTTGAATCTTTTACGGGTTGCGGGTTTTATATTTTCCTGTAACTGCCGCGTTTACTCAATTAACCTACTGTACTGTACTGTAGATCTCTTTGTGATCCCGCGCATCCAAATTCGTTACACGAGCAGAAATTTATTAAATATCTTTACAAAAACCAAATAAAATTGTGTTCGTGTTAGACTCACGCGTGTTTTCACTCTCCAAATAAAAAAAATTGTTGCCGTTGTTGCGTTAATAAATGAACTAATAAAGTACTGTACCACATTTTCAAAAGTTTAAGCCTAGCCGTGATCACAAAATTGTCTGGCCTACTTTGAAATAATAACTTGAAAGTAGATTTGTAACATGAAAATCATTTAATTCGTTCATCACTCTAAAATCTGATCCCTTAAAAAAAATAAAATTTTGTAGCAGATTAGTTTGTCGATAGGTTTGTGCTCTCGGTGAGCGAGAGTCTTTTCTTTTAAACGAGATTCGTTGTGACGGAGCTTAAATATAAGTTCAGATTCAGGTTCTCAACATTTTTATCTGTTGAAATATTACTGTTTTACATTCAGAAGTGAAGTACTGTATTTGTTTTTTCTGAGGATGTCAAATACACCGAAATAAGAATGGTGCGTTTTGGGACGGAAAAAAATCAAGATGGAACTGCTGGCGGAATTTTCATAAGCCTTGATAACTAAAAAGAGGACTGAGACACTTGATTACTTCAAAAAATCGAAAATTACTATTTTAATTTGGTTGTTACGGGATTAGTGTGCAACGCAAAATAAATTTTATTACGGCTCTAACTTGTGACGGGAAAATAGAATTCGACCTAAATTGTGGAGTATAGCAGTTTCCCCACTGGTCAATGTTGGATGTTTTCTTGACACTAAAGGACATGAATCGATTTACGAACGTGGAGCAGTTTCCGCGTTCCGAAGGATGTAGGGAGTAAAGCATTCGTGCTCCACTTCAATGCTGTATTGTACTGTACATGTAAAGCTTGCCGAGAGAATTGCGCGTCACGGCGTGAACCTGAAGTTCTGTAAACAGATTTCTTTTTTATTCCTGGGGAAAAAAGAAAATAAATGCCACAATCAAGTTAATTGCCTGTCGAGGGCACGTAGATTGGCCACGGCCACTTGGTAGGTTCGAGTGTTATATTTTTTTTTATAACAAGGGAGCTGTTTCTGAATAGGCCTGAGGCCATAAATTTCTTTGGAAAAACATGGCACTCTTGAAATTCATCAGTTGAAAACAAATTAGGTTTTCTGTAAAAACTCTTTACGACAGGGATTCTTTTGAAGTCCACCAGCGTTTCCTTTTTCTGAGAAACTGTTGAAATGTTCACATGATCGGCACTTTTTCGAAGTGCGAGGATCAATTACCAAACTGGAAAAGACATTTTTATTGAACAGTGTGTTGAAACCGACACGAAACTTCATATTGCCGGGATGGAGGGTAGCTCTAAAATCAGGATATTTTGGAACATTCCATGAATTTAGAACACAACAACGCGTGAATTATTTTAGCCAACATTTGAAGATTCGAACTTCTTGAATTTTGGGCAGTGAAATTAGAAAAAAATCCTTGACCATCCTGTTTCGAAATGTTACAGTATCAGGTTCAACGAAACCGCCTCTATAAGTTCTTAAATTCTTCGGGAAGAAAGGATGACAAATTGATTAAATTATTCTCAATTTCTCAGGAACAACGTGAATTTTCGCACCTTGTGAACCTGGGGCTTTTTTTTGTGTGTGCATATCATCAGAGGACGATCCGTGATAAAATATTGTACGCGGGGTCATTGATGGAAATTAAACTTCCCTGTTTGTATAAGTTTCGGAAATACGCTCAAAATGGAAACTTTTTTATGGTGTTTCACTTGCGCAAACATTCGGTTCGCTTCGGCGCGCGATAACTTGTGGAATTTCATCTGTTACGCTTATGATGTAATCATACTGTGGAAATTCGCATGTTTACCTTGGCATATCTCATTTGAAAAAATGTGTCGAAACTCACCTTCAGATTTTAGTTTCCAGAAATTTGAACAGATTGTTTGCTTCCACCTCTCTCGAGTGCTAATTATTCTCTCCTCGGACACAACTTCAGCTCAAGGTTTTGTAATTTCATTAACCCAGTTTACGTCTCTGGGTTTGTTTGTCTTACCCCCCCCCCCCCCCCGGGGGTGAAAGCGCGCTGGAATTGTACTCCCCAGGTTCGTCACGCGAAACTTAATTGCAGTGCATTTGAACCTTGTGCGCGGGGATGTTTGAGCGAATGTCGTGTAATTATACCTGGTCCTCACCTGCCCGGATAATCACTGGGTTTCTGCTGTTTCACACACGTATGCTAAACATCTGCATTCCCTTTTCGGAACCTTGAAGGAAGCGCGGATTGCTCATTAAAGAAAATGTTCCCTCTCGCGTTTTGCGATGTTTCAAATGTGCGAGTTCCAGCAGCTCATTCTTTAAATATGTGATAAAATTCTTACTATTTTAACATTTTTTAAATTTGTTTTTCCCCCCTCGAAAGTACTGCATTACCATCGAGTGGTCGTCAGTTTTAATTACCGTGTTCGGCGGTTTTATTGCACTGTGTAATTCGCCGATCAAGTCCTGGCGGCGAGGTTTTGAATCATTACTGAAATATGATACGAATTATCTGATGGCGAAAGCCACGATAAGAACGTTCTTTTTTCCATGTCGAGAAAACGATTTATCCCTTAATTGAGCTGTACGGATTGGAGTTCCCTTTTTTTAAATTAAATATAATTCGTAAAAAAGGTGGAGATGCCGTGTAACTCAGTAGTTCACCCCTCTTGTTACATGATAAACATACCTTTAATGACGGATGTGGTTTTTAAAGATTAATCGCGAAATTTTAATTGCTGGAAAATACCGACAGGAATGCATCTTTTTTTTTTCTTGCCATTGAAATCGTTCATTGTGAATTATTTATTAAAATCGCAGACATTGTTCGACCAAATATCAATGAACTATGTAAATCATTTATACGGTATGCTTTCGAGTTACGACTTACTGGTTGTTAACCGTATTAATCAAGTTGAAGAGTTCGATATGCATGTTTAGGGAATGGACATTTATTTTGGGTATGCGATTCTACTTCTCGCGTGATTTTGAATTTAAATGTTCGAAATGGCGCTTTTATTGCCTAAATATCATTCCGAAGCCTCTTGAATCAATAAAAAGTCTCACGTATATCTGGACCAACAGTTAGCAATGCAGTATTTGGCTTATTTTTTTAATACTGTAGCATTTCACGCTGATAGTGTATTTTATATGTGAATATTCTTCATTTTCATAGGTTGTACGTGTGCATTAAAGAGGAAGGGGAAGTTTGCGGTCATTTAAAACTTGACGTTAAATTACGCGAGTTTTTTTTTCATGCGACTTTTCCTTTCGTTGAAGCCTGTGACTTGAAAAAATGCATTCCTTTAGATATTCTGTACATCCAATAATCACAGGATTCTGTGAATACAACGTAAATGAGAATAAAGCATGAACACGGGACCCGTGTTAGTTACCAATATGGAATGAGAATGGATTGCGTGAATTTTTCAGGATGCGACTCTTTTTTCTCCGCTGAAGCGTGTCGAAACTGACTTAGTCGGGGTAACTGTAAGTCTCGAATAAGAAAACTGATGCTCTGTAAAAAGTGTGAATAGAAGAGCCATTTTCGCAACCAGGCGCGAGCGTGTTGATGCCGTTGCCGTGCGTTGCGGTCTTCTTTTCTTCTGTTGCTCGTCCACCTCAACCGACCAACTCGGAGAAATGAGTTTTTTTTTTCCTCGACCAACGCCCTCGTTGCTGCTGGTGAAAAATGCTTGGTCTCATATCGCACGACACTTTCTAAGAACGTGTTCTCCTCTTCGACCGCTTTTGTATATCGGAAGAGACTATGTTCGAAGGATGACCGAAACCCCCCTCTGAATGCCCCGGGGTCAAGCGAGCGCCGAGCGCAACTGAGCGTTGGGGGGAAGACAACTGAACGCTTCTCGTGAGAAACTGAGCGACACTTAATTGAGAAGCAAAACTGAATCTATTCCACTTGACTTACGAAAGCATTTTTATCACCATCCCAAGTTCCCAACGATGACAACTAGTAAAGACATCCAGGCATTTTATCATGCACTTCAACTGCGACAATCATTGCTATGAATGGAATTTACGAACCCCCTTATTGTCGCCCTAAAATATCCCGAGTAGCTGTCACCGAAAATACAGTAATAGCTAGCGATTTTTCGCGGGGTCAGAACATGTTTTAAATCCGTAATCGTGCTCGCAAAATATTCGCAATTGTGAAATCATTCTCTCACGGAAATACGGAACGCTAAAACGAATCCCCATTGAGAAGCTAACGTGTTCAACTCGCTCAACTTCGCAAATATGACAATAGCTTGACTGTAAATTATTGACGGAGGCATTCATTAATGGAAGAAACGCCGAAATTCAGCATGGGGCTTGATAATTTGACAAAGAGTTGATGTTCCTGTCGCAAAAAACCATCAGGAAATATATGGGTCTTCGTGAATGGAAATGATGCCCTTTCCTGGGCTGAAGCGGACCTAGTTTTCAGGTACAGTCGAACAAGTCCCCAGAGACGCTCAGTTCGCCATGGCGCTAATTTGGGTAGCGCTCAGTTGGGTAGTCGCTCTTTTTTTGAGAAAGCAGGACATCCTTAACCAGTGCGGTTCGAGACCGGAGAAGAACAACAGGAGCGAAAGGAGAAAACAAGGCAACCTACGGGAAATTCGTGATACGAAACGTGACCGATCATCCCAATCCGCCCTTGCTGTGGCCTGACACGAACTCTCGGAGGAAGTGAGAAAAATATGCGTCCAAATACTGAACCCCTCACAAGTTGCGAAATGAGTACCGGGACTATTGAGCGTGTCGCAAAACCGCGAGTTTCGAAGCAGCGCGTGTCTGAAGTTTAAATTGAAGGAGAAGAAGAACGGAATAAGATGAGCACCACATAGTTACGGTTTATAACGCAAACTTGTATTAAGGCACCACAATATTGTACTGCGGCACCTTTTTCGGAAAACCCGACCTCACATGACCAAAGTGCATAAATTTCTGACGCAGGGAATAGTTTTTGCATATTTTCGTTGCTGTTGCATAGATGTGGCGTGATACTCTCATATCAGGAATCCTGAAAGGTGCTTTATGAAGTTTCTATCCATGAGGCCATTGAATTCTGGGAAGTTTCTGAGATGACATAGCGTAATGTATAATTAGCTAGCGTAAACAAATTTTACTATTTTCTAATGCTGGGGAAATGTTCGGTACAGATTTTTTTCCCGTTTTTTTTTGGTTCACATCTAAATATTGTAAAAGTTCCTTTTTTACAGTAAGATTACAGTATTATGTAAGTGCTGTTGTTTTCGGCGGCCATTAAGATAATGGTCTGCGTTGAGGAATCGCTGAACTGACCTCGTTTTAAAATGCACTCTGAAACTCTTATGGTTTTTTCGCGCGGAAGAAGATCCAGAGTTTTACGGTGGTAAACTTCGGAAGTAAGGTTTCGTTTCGATCGATTCCTCATGGAAATATCGATTATTGTTTTGTTTTTGTTTTGCCTTCAGAAATTTAGTACCCACTATTCCACTTTTAGTTCCGCTGTTTTGTGCGCGACGGAATGCGGTTGGAATGTTGCGTAACTTCTGTGCCGATCCGAAGAATTGATTATCCGTAGCGCCTTTTAATGCTCGAGAGGTTCATGAATCATCTGCTTCGCGCGGCTTGCGGCATATTAATCAGAGTTCTGATCGCCTGGCGTATTGCTGCCGTGGCAAAGGAAATGGATGTAAATTAGTTGTCCTTTTTTGCTGATGGTTTTTCTTTTTTCTTTTTTTTTTTTTAAATCTCGAGGCAACTTGATTTATTGCTCATTTGTTCTTAACCCGTTCGACGTCCTAATTTCGGACCCGGGAGAAATGTATTCTCTCGTTTTTTGTCCAGCTTCAGTGTGAACTTCCCTGTGCTGAAAACGGATATTAATCACGGACTTGAAGAGAAAGGTGAACAGTTCGGGAATTTTTTGAAAAGTCGTTGATGCCAAATTCACCATCGGGAATCTGTCCTTGGGTCGCATGTTCTCCGGCATGTGGTCAAAAGCGGACATAATCAAACGGAATTCGTGTGATTCGAATATGATGAGGACTTTCTGCTGATTATCGATGTAAATGACGCGCAGACGAGAAAGGCGATACTTTTCGAAGTCGAGTCCGATAATTTTATTAATCGAGTAAATTTACTGTGCTTCGACGTTCAAAATCATGGTGCACATTAAAAAATCAAAATTTGTCAAGCGATAGCCTATACTCTAGCTTAGTTGAACGGGGATGTTTTCCTTCTTGTGATTTTCAAGATTTAACGGAATTAACTCTACACCGACGACTGACATGAAATACTACGTCTAGAGAGAAATATAAATCCCGGAAGTTTATTCAGTTATTATTATTTTAACTGTATTACTTTTTTAAAGCTCCGGGTGTTGATTCAACATATCCCTGTTCGTATAAATCATTATTGGTGAGTCTTGGTGTCGTAATGCCGCAGATGGGCATTTCAAAGCGAAAGCCCTCTTGCACTAGTGTTCAGCTTATTGCATTGCGATTCATCTCGAATTTCTCAAGCTTCCAGAGTTCCAGTTTAGTTATCACGAAATATTCAGAAGAAAACTTCCAATTTTCTAAAAATTGAATTTTTGGCTAATCGTGCTTTTCAGCTTGTGTTTCAACTTCTCTATTAGGAACTACAGTACCAGTAGAAATGGCGTCGTAAGAGAAAGTGGGAAATGGGAATTGGAAAAAATGTAGGATTTGCATTTCTGGCAATAGACAATCTCTTGATTCTGAATTTTGGTGCCGAGGTACTGTATCATAAATGGGAGTTTTCAAAAAGCGAAAATTTCTGTGCCCCGAAGCCCAATTTCTCAATCCAAAATTACGTACTTCTTGCGATTATTATCCTAAAATCGGTTCGCTGAAATATTCGATGTGTTTTGATGATTAACTTTGATATATTGTGCGTTCTAGAAGCTATCTTTGCTATTTCAAGAGACTTGGGGAAGTGTGGGGGTCACGATTTAAAAATATATGCTGTATATAGGGCACCAAATAAAAATCTGCTCTACAGGCAAAATTTATCTCGGATGCTGAAATAAGGGTTTGACCTTACATCGCACGCCGACTGGCGGTTTGCTCAACATAACCCGAGATTTACTGGTTGTGTTGCCTTCTTGGCCGAACCGCACGTTTCTGAAGTATTTTCATCTTATTTTGTATCTTTCGCGGTTTATTTATCGAATGGGCTCCGTATCGGTACGTGTATTATTTTTTCGCGGCCGACTGGCCCTCTTCCAGATTGCCTATTAGCGCCCCGGGGCAACTCTTTTAATTATGGCACACGGCGCGGCTCATTTTTCTTCTCATTCCGTCGTTATAACGCGGGTTCAGTCTTCTCCGGGTTTTCCTCCTCGTGCCTGAGCTCTTCCAAGGGGATCTGTTCTCGAGGGAGTTTCGTAATCCAATAAAGCGGCTCGGGTTGCGGATGTTGAGAGGAAGGGAGAGATGGAAGATGTCGAAGCTGGAGCGGGTTCGTGAATATTCAATTCCTGCGGCGTCGGCCCTTTTTTTTCTTTTTCTTTTTTTTTCACGTACATGCACAGTATTTGCCATTTTCGGGCGTCGTTGGCGAGTTTCGCTCTTTCTCTCTCTCTCGGGATGCGAGTAAATAAACGCTAACCGACCTTTTTATATACGGCCTTTCAAACGCGTTTCTTAAAACATGGAAGGGGAGTAGAACAAGCGATTGTTTAACCTTACGGAAAGTGCTCTCTTGCCTCTTACCACCCCCTGCGAAAAGTTTTTTTTTAAACGATGGGCCCATCTTTTTGTTGATCCCGTCAATGGCATGCAATAAATCCCGTGCTGAAGCGGCTTTTTGCTCTGATAGCTCGGGGAGTAACGTTTATAGTATGTTGTTCATTGGCTTTTCTGCTGTTGAACTCTTGAGATTCAAAGTATTTTTTGTTTCAAAATACAGTATAAAGCGCATTAAGGCGGTTTTTGTGATTAACTTTTACAAAGTTGCTTTGCAAAAACTGCATTGTGTCGAATTGTTTGGTCCACGTTGTGAAAATGTTTCTTCTGAGGGCAGCGTGTATTTTAAATATGACATTCCTTGTTGATATTTCTCGTGAAATTCCACCATCGGTTTTCTCGATGTTTTTTTTAAATCTAACTGTAATTTATTTATTCAGGGAAACACGCTGAATTGTTCTGAAATTATTGTATCAGGATCAAAAGTATACAGTGTTTAGTTCGTAATGTTCAATCTAAAAGAAATTAGAATAGCATTAAAATTTTGTTTGGATGGACAGTGAAGTAACAAATTGCAAGAAACATATTTTCAAATTGCTGTTACAGTGCCCTGTGGATGATGCCAAACGACCAATTGCACTGAGGATTGAAGTATACTGCTGTACTTAATTCCGAAAAATGCATCAAGTGTGCATGAAAATACGTGAGATGAAGTTTTTCGAGACCAGTTTATGGCATGTAAGGTCGGGATCGAAGAACGAGAATCGGAAAGATGTGATGTAATCTGCGCAAGTGTGAATAATGGATCCAAGTAAAATAACGCGATAGTGACCTCGAATATGCGCAGGCATTATTTGCAAAATAGACTTTGAAATATTTGAAAACTCAGCAGCGTTGATTTAATTGTTTGGGTTATGATTCCAGGGGAAGAACTATTGATTTAATCAAATACATGCTCGTTGATCGCAGTCTTTTTTCACCTTAGAATTACGTTGGCAAGACGAAACAAGTTTATCTATGCCAGTTTGGGTCACATATGTGGAACATCTTCGCGTGCGAC
>CAJPEX010003498.1:0-28557 GCA_905338405.1 Notodromas monacha
GAGGTGTGGAGCTGAAGAGGTGTGGAGCTGAAGAGGTGTGGAGCTGAAGAGGTGTGGAGCTGAAGAGGGTTGGAGCTGAAGAGGTGTGGAGCTGAAGAGGGTTGGAGCCAGGGCAAGATTAAGCTGGGTGCTATTGCTGCTGCAGCATTAGGCCCCTGGAGAATTCCCCAAACTGGGGAATTTCCAATGAAAAATTCTCCAGCTGGGGAATTCCAACTTTTCTCAAATTATGAAAACCCGGGCAAAAGCAGAATAGAGACAAAAGTATTTATAATTTTAAAAAGTAGGTATCAATCAATTCCAGCACACTTCCAATGAAAAGCAGTGAAGATGAAACCAGATCAAGGACATAAAAATTGGTTGAGAGCAAACAATCACTCACTCATCAAAGTTAAATCAAGGCTGATGGCCAGAAACAGGAAGACATAGTCCCAACAAATCATGGGAGCAGAAAATCCAATCAAAGGTTTCAATTCAATCCATGCCACTGGCAGCAGGATAAAATTGTGACTCCTGTCCCCACATTGAAAGCCTTTTGTGGCTTCAAAAATCTTCTGAAGAAATGTAATTGAAACATTTTGAAGTTGTTCAATGTTACAT
The DNA here is from genome assembly GCA_905338405.1 of Notodromas monacha. NCBI lineage: Eukaryota > Metazoa > Arthropoda > Ostracoda > Podocopida > Cyprididae > Notodromas > Notodromas monacha. Next base: position 601 of record CAJPEX010003498.1, read on the forward strand.
CTCTTGGGTTTCTTCATGGAGCCTATCACTGCATTCCTATGTAGACACTGCAAGTTTCTTTAATGATACCACTGAGAAACTTCTGAAGATTTCTAAATCTTTCTCAAAAATGTTGGCAGGATTAGAATAAAATACTATACTTCTCCCTTGCCTTACTGTTCATGCAGAAATGCAATGTTTTATTTAAAGTGCTTATGGGCACAATATTTTTTTATATATCAAGTTATTTACACAAGAGCTAAAATTTGCTGAATTTTTGAATTAATGGAATATGTGGATGAAACGGTTACATGCTGCCATCCAAGTTACACTCAAAATCATTTTTAGAAATTTATGTTTCACACAGACACATACTTAATCATCATGCATTTGTTTGATTATGTAAATCTGTTGTGCCATGAGTGCCCAGCATAGAATTGGGACAGTTCACATTGCATTCCCAATGTTTTGCCGTGCCATTAAGGCAAGAACGTTGTGGCAATGTCAACTTGGTTGCCTTTCAATGCAGAAGACATTTTAAAATGGACTTGGAACCTGTTGCCAATGGGGTTGAAACTGTTGAGCCTGAGAGGCAATAAAAAGGGAAATATTGACTCCCATTCAATTGCCATTGCCAAAATGCATTCCCAAGGTGATGCCAATGGCATTGCCCAAATCTCTGACAGCATAAAAAAAATTCCCCATTTCCTTGCTGCTATTTACTTCTTTATTTTGCCTTCTTTGTGTTACAGTAAAATCTTGTTACAACAAATACCGTTACAACAAATTTTTCAATATAACAAACTTTTTTTCAAGTCCCGGCAGAAAGCCTATAGACTACATGTTAAAAAAATCTTGTTATAACAAACTTGAGAATTCCGTTATAACAAACTTTTTTTGATGCAATTTTTTTGGTTTTTGTGGAAAAATTTGGAAATTTTACTTGAAATTTGCTGGTGTTATTCACCATTGAAGCCTGAATCAAAAGAGGCCTCAATAATAGAGGCCCAAATGTTTCAAAATCTCCATGGGATCCACCCAAGAGAGAGTTTTTCCACCCTGCCATGAAATCCCTTCCCTGGAACACAGCAAAAATTGCATGTAGAATTGTTTGGACCCCTGGAGATTAATCCAAACATTCTGTTTCCCATGAACTTGCAGGAAGGACAGTCAAATACAAAAAACTTTAATGCAGTAGAATAACTGCCCCAACAGCAATGACTTCCCTGGAATACATTTTTTAAAATTTACAGGATCAAACAATGAACCATGAAGTCCACAGAATCCATCCAAACATCCAACCCAGGAGCAGTTCTTCAGCATCTTCTGAAGAATAAAAATAAAGATGCACACCTGAAAGATAAAAATTGTTCATGTCCCATGCATTGTGAAAGAGGTTCCAGTACAACTTTGGACAGTGACTGTTCACAAATTTTGTGAACGCAGGATTTTTTTTTACTTTTTAATTCTGGATACTGTGGACAAATGCTAAGAATTGTATGAAAAGAATTGCTGGTAAAGTTAAAGATAAAAATTTGGTCACACAAATTAATTTTAATTTTAAATTGCTTGGGTTTCCCACTTCAGTGCATTTTTTTCATTGTTTTTTTTATTTTCCTGTGTCTCTACACAGCAATGCATTTTCAGTTCTATGCAGGTTACAAAAATCAGTCAAATTTCCCAAACAAGATGTTTGCCTTGCCTCTTTATTGTGCAAAAAATGTGTCAATTTTCTTCCATAAAATGATCAATCATGAAAAGAAAAAATTCAAGCAAAAATATGCAATCATTTAGCTTGGATTCATGGTGCTGTCACCCGGCAGTCATGGCAAAAATCCTTTTGTATTGTTTTTCAAAATGATTTTTGGGCAGTCCACAGAATGGGGAATTAAAAACTGCAAAAAAGAAAATGCCAACAATAAACTCTTAATAAGAAGCTAAGCATTTTTGCTGCAGTTGATGGCACCAAAAAAAAGAAGGTGGTGGCGAGTGAATTTGGAATTAAGCCTGCAACTTTTTCAACAATTTTGAAAAATTTGTCAAAAATTAAATTGTGTGACTTCAACATGAGACCTCATTGCAAGCAAATGTGGACTGCTACTCATGAAGACCTGGACAAGGCTGCTGTTGCATGGTTTCAAGAAGTGCCATCTAGCAACATTTCTATAAATTGACCCTTAATTCAAGAGAAAGTTGAGCAGTTTGCACTTTCTTTTGACCACAAATCATTTCTAGCTGGTGTTGGGTGGCTTAATTGTTTCTGTGATTGATTTTGAATTTAAACTAAAAGGATGTGTGGGGAAGAGTCAGCAGTTCTCACCACAAAAGTGAATGAGTGGCAGGTCAGTGAGATGAAAAAAGTATTGCATCTTACAGCCCTGACAGCATTTTCAATGCAGATGAAATGGACATTTTTTTAAAATTCTTTCCAAAATGCACATTGGCTGTTGGAAATTATCTTTTTCATGGTAGCAGAAAATCACAGCAGAGACTGACAGCCCTCTCCTGTTGCAATGCTTCAGGGATAGATAATTTGAGTCCACTCATCATTGGAAAATCACAAAACCACCTTTTCTAAAGAATGTACAACTGTGACTTGATGACCACTGCAATTTTTTTTTAATTGCTGCAGCAGGTCAACAAGGACATGCAAATTAAAAAAGGAAAATCTTGCTTGTTTGGGACAACTGCTCTGTCCACACTATTCTTCCTTGCCTAGATAATGTGCAAGTGGAGTATCTGCCACCAAACTGCACTGCATTTTTTCAGCCTCTGGACCAGGGCATAATACAAACTGTGAAAGTTCATTACAGGAAAAATATTTTATAGAAAATTCTTGCAAACATTGCATGTGATAAAAAGGATACTGACATTGACATCAAGCAAGCAATTGAAATGATTCCTTGTGTCTGGTCAATTAAATTTTTTTCTCATGCTCTGACATTGCAAGTGATGAAAAATATGATCAACTGAGAAAAGTTGATGATGCATTGCCAGCAGCAGTGAATAAGAATTTGGTTAAGAAAAAAATCACTGATTTTTTCAAACAATAATTTGAGTTCTTAAACTCAAAGGCAAGCCTGATTCAGAATATATGGAGATCTGAGCAGAAAAAAATTTTTCCAGTCATTTTTTGATAATCTCATTACAACAAATTATCCGTTATAACAAAATTTTTCTGTGGTCCCCAAAAGTTTGTTGGAACGATTTTACTGTATACTCTTTCCTCTTTCTTCTTCCCTCCATCTGTGTGCTTTCTGTTCACAATATTCTTTGCTGCTGCTGCTCCCTTGCTTTGAATCTGCTGTCCTGATGATGCTCCTGAATTTCAAACTGGGGCCATCTGAGTGAGACTCAGTCACCTTCACATCTAGCTATGCACTCACAAGCTAGATCCAATGTGAATAGGTATGCTAGTTATACTAAATGAGGTATTTCCATATTCATTCAGAAAATCAGGAGCTGGTATATTTTTGTTGTAAAAAGAAGTTCATGAATTTATTTTCTATGATCAAAACCTCACCTCCATTTCAATCATTAAAGAATCGCAGCTTCATCTGCCTTGAGGTAATAGTTGTAGCAATATATTTTTTTTTAAACTATTCTGCTGATGAATGAAAAATTTCAAAAATGTTCAATATTAATTTGCTGTAACAAGTTCAGAACCAAACTTATTCTTGCAGCTGGATTCAAAGAATTGTTATATACTTTTAAAAATAAAGCAATGCTAAAAAATTCCACAACTTTGAAGATCTGTAAAAAGTTTGCTGATCAAGATAGGAAGGGGTTTGAAAAAAGCAAATGTTCCCCAAAATGCAGGAAATCCAAATGTCTCCTTGTACTAAATGATGAACCCTTGATGAATGCTTGATGAACCCTCAATGATTGAGCAATGTTGAAGTGAACATTGTTTGTACATTGCTTGATCATTGAGGGTTCATTGAGCATTCATTGAGCATTCATTGAGCATTCATTGAGCATTCATCATTTAGTACAAGGAAACATTTGGATTGCCTTGTTTTGGGGAACATTTTGCTTTTTTAGACACCATTTTTCTTTTTTTTAAACACCCTCCTATCTGTTGAAGCTGCAAGGGAGCAGCAGGAATGCAATACTGTATAGATCATATTGCAACCAGGCAGCACAATTGAAGCTGCAAGGGAGCAGCAGGAATGCAATACTGTATAGATTGTATTGCATTTCAGCAAATCAGAATGCAGTACAATATTTATTGTACTGCTCCATTCCTATGTGAAAATGTCCTGCCCCCCCCCCCCCCCCCCNTGAGTTCTGGGAAGGGTGTATCTGAGTTGCTCCCCAAAATGTGGGGAATGTATTTTGATGTATAATTTTGACTGTCCTGTTTGCAATTCTGACCATGTATTTGTCATTTGTATTACAGGCAAACTGTTTGCAAATGTGCTTGATTAAAATAAGCTCTTAAGCTTTGTTGGAAACTGTAAAATTTACCTCTGTGCTGTGGATAAACTTGTGGATAGCAAATTCCTGGGAGTTTGTTGTATTCTCCACACTAGTCAGTTTCTACAGAAAGTGAGCAGCAACTTTATGTGGGTCTTGCCCATACAACCTCATAACTGATGTCCCTGGTCCTGTGGTCTGAATAACTTGACCTGACCACTTCCACCATCATCCATTCAGTTCAGGTCCATACTCAGTGACCTAGCTGAGGGCACCCACCTCTAAAATTTGGAGTTTCAAGACCTTATCTTACAATTTCTTGTAGCCACTCATTCTAGGCACAACACCTATCCTAATTCACAAAATTTTTACAGATCCTCAAAGTTTGGGGGAAATTTTACACATTGCTTTCTTTTTTAATAGTTTATAGCAATTCTTCAGAGCTAAAACAGAGAGAACTGCAATGTTTGATTGAGTATCACTGTGAACATCATGTTTCACTGTGATGATCTTGTGAACATAACACATCAATTCATTCAAATCATTGTAATTTTAGCAACATTTATTGAAATTATTAGTCAAACATTTTGAACACATTATAATAATATATTTCAATATGTTTGTCTATATATGTGCCTTCCCATTGCAAATGCATTGAGAATGCATTCTGCAATGCCACTAAGAACAGCCTTAAAAGTTCTTCCAAATACCATTTTGAATATGCATTGCCAATGTGAGGTCATTGCTAATTTGAGAATGTCCATTTTCAATGTTGGGAGAATGGCATTCCCAATGGCTTCAGACCCCATTCTCCCAATATCAATCACAAAAGGGCATTGGCTGCAATCTTCATCATTCTGACAATGGCACTGCAACAGCATTACCAATGCCATTGTCAAAACGTTTGCCAGCCCAATGCCCCCATTCTTTGCTGAGTGATGGAACAACTGATATTATTGTGCCCATTTTTAACCAAACTCATCAAATTAACTCTGAAATAACATGTTGAAGCATGTACATATTGTGTATAATTTTGGAGTTTTTTGATTATTGATTTTGACATATATCAGACTTGATTTCATTGAAAAAGGGGCTGTAGTTTTGGAGTACTGTACATTTGAAACAGCTAAATCAAGACCTGTTATGATTTGTAAACATTTTCACAAAATGCAGAGAAAAGTTCTGAAAGAAATAGCTATTGCATTTCATTAAACCTGCCTTTGTACTAGTATAAATTCTGTACTTCCTTCTGAGTCAACTTATTTGCTTGTACCTTTCCATTCATTCAAATAGAGGAACATATCTTCTAGAACTTTATACTGTTTACTTATTGAGAGAAAGGCATACAATTCACAATGTAGTCAAAGATTTTCCAAGATGTATGTCATGTGCATTTTTTCAACACCTAGCCTTGTCAACAAAAATCTTTAGTCCTTCAAGAAATTGGACCTTTCAATATTTTCATTCCTTCTATCATTTATGAAATAATTTCTATAGCCTATGCACAAAATCAGACCCAGAGTTTTATTCTAATGAGATGACAGTCTAAAATGAGTTAATTTAAATTAGATTTCTATAACATGGTGCCTATGGAGAAACTGCCAGGACCAAGAAAAATTTATTATAAGAAAAATTCATTGTTATGAGATTCATTGTGATGCAATTTAACTTTTTTATGTTTGGTTGAATTCTAGCCTCAGATATCCTTTGTTCTCTACAAACTATATTTTTTAAATGTTCGATGAAAAATTAACATTTCATTTTTACAAAGTAATATTAGGCACAGTTTTTGCCCAGCATCAGGCCAGAATGTGGTTTATTCTGGCCCTTCATCCTATTCATACCTTATTTGTGACATGTATGCATCTTATCTTGCCAAAGCCATGTCACTGATGGGAGCAGATTTTAGTTGAGATTTGCTGGAGGTGCAAAATATCCTCAATTCTTACCAAGTAAAAACAGATTTATACTGCGTATTGCTTTTCTCTCTGTGTGCAGAATCCGCAGATTTTTGCTCCAGACTCCGGAGTTACCTTCGTGGCTGTTTTTCCAAGAAATAAATCTGTTCCGTTTACAAAATGTTCCGTGTCGTTTTTTGCGTAGAACATTTGACTTTGGAAATAATGATTGTTGTTGCAACATTCGATCAACTTTGTAGCGCCTCTGTCGGGGAAAGCTCAAAACATTTTCAAAAACTTTGATATTGACCTGAATAGATGCCGCTCTTTGTGCCTACAATGAAAATGTTGCTAGCAATCATTCAATTCGATTGAAATAATAGTATATTAGTGTTATCCTGTCAAGTACGGTATATCCTCCGAGCATCTCCAATTTGAATGCCTAAATTGTAAACCATGCTTTCTAACGCTTCCGAGCATTTTCAGAGAAGCTCCTCGATTATGTTCACTCTCCGTTTCTGGTAGATGTCGCTCTTCATCATATCAAAAGGAATTCTAATGAGTCTGACGTTCGATCGAATAATTAACGACCAAGTCGTGAAAATAAAGAACGTGAGAACCCTCAGTGATTTGTATATCTTTTGCATTTCAAGCAGACCAAATTACCGCATAATGCATTCATGTGCAGTAATTATTCTCCAAGCTCTCGCGCATCTGTACGCTAATAAAGGAATGTTGCCACGCGGAATGACGATTCACGGCAAGTACATTCCCCGGGAATAAAATGTTGAATGAATGATTAATGCATTGATACAAAAATGTGACTTGCTGGTATGAGCAATATTCCTTTTCATTGCATTTAATTTGATATTCCGCTCCGTTAAAATACATTTAATTGTAAATTACGGGAACTCCATTCGCATTAATAAACGTTCGGGTTAATAATAGTCATGTACTTAATTAACTACCTTAAATAATTATATTAATTGATTACCCATCTGATGAGCGCATCAAAATAAAGGTGCTCCTGAATAATTGTTTGTTTCTTGAGGATTCCTGATGATTTTGCATAAGGTAACAGCGATTGATATTTACATAAACCTGCCTTGAATTCCTTGAAAGCGTCGTGATTATTTTTTAAAAAGAATGATGGAATCACTTCGAAGAAATATATAGAGGAAATTACGCGTTCTATAACATGCAGCTCTTGCTGGGATCAACCTTGACCGAACGAATAAGGTGAATCTGAGCTAAGGTCATGTCATATGGGAAGAATGGTCCTAATTACTGCGACTGGTTCTGGTCAACATATGTGACCAGAATACCTCATTTGATTTCCTGTTTATGTGCTGCTGATCTTTCGAAACATATTTACTTGATCAGAAAATTACCTGCTTGTCGATGAGACCTCTTATAGACAGCTTGAAGAGGAAAACGGCAATTTATGTACAGATCTCTCCATGTCAAACTTTAAGGGGCCATGCAGGAAAAAGTTTTCCTATTTGAAAGGTTTTGACAGTACAGTAATGTGTATACTGTAAATGCTTGTACTTCAGGTTTTCTTTGATGCATGTAAAATCTTAATCTCTTCACTCATTACAGCAGTACAGTACTGTACTGTATAAACATAATCATTTTAACGTAAATTAGTGGGACAGGAAAAAGACCAATTGATTTTTCTAAGAACTGTATTTGTTGTATTACAGTTGAACCTTAGTAAGTGAAACATCTCTAAGTCAAATTCACTTAGAAGCAATGCAATGAAAACCTCCTTAACTGGAAAACTTTCCCACTCATACCTCCCTAACTAAAATTTTCTGAGGCTATTTTGCTAGTAATTACTTGACACAAGAAATATATATGCCATTTAAAAGTAACTTGTGATGTGTTTTGAAATGAAATGAAAGACTAATTGTAAAAATGAACACCTGCCTCCGTGTTCAGCAACCTGTTAAGCATTTAAGAAACAACAGCAGGCCGAAAATATCATCATTTACAATATCCTGGGATTCTTCTATATTTCCCACAGCAAAAATGCTTGTTTCCCCAACTGAAAACCTCCTTGCTGATTCACAACTTTTTGCCAGTCCCTTGAAATTTGACTTAGGGAAGTTCAATTGTAAAGGATATCAGCTTATTTCCATATATACAACAGGATACAAAACAAAAATGTTCAAAGTGCTGTTTGAAACACAATTATCTCCAGTAGTAATTGGTCCATCAACTTCTGCACAGTTATTTTCCAAAAGAATGAGTATGACCAAAAGTCAATGATGGGCTTATTTAATCCTGTTGAAAAGTTGATTCTAAATGGCTTCAATGTTCTAAGGTCCCAAATGGTACTCATAGCTGTCCCAAGGTCTTTGATTATCTGACAACAGGTTTCCTTGACGCCACGATGGAGTTTCCCCGAAGTCATAACTCGAATTACGGACCAGTTGGATTTGTGGAGGTGTCGCAGTGGGTCAATTATAATTTTTTCATAGACGGAATGGGTAGTATTACAACACTAACAGAAGATTGCTGACTTCAATGCGTTTTATTCATTTGCGAAACTTCAATCCTTCCATTCGGCGGATGAGTGCAGAATTGAGTAATTCGGGCTTGCGTTGACCGAATATTTTCGGAGCATTTTTGAAAGGTTTTCCACATCAATTCACAAATTTTGTTCTAATACCTCATGGCTTTAATATTTGCAGTTGTATTAAATTATAGCCTTTGCAACTCGATAACGTGAACTTCCCTAAGTTAAATGCATCATTAAATTTTAGAATTCTTTATAGAAACAACTCCCTGACTCAAACACTTTCTCCCTCAATCCTTGCTGGTGACTCAAATTGTCTGGGGTAATTCGGCCATTATTTTATGGACACAGGAAAGAGAAAAGCAATAAAATATGGCTTGACATGTTTTGAAAAGAAGTGGAAGACTAATTGAGAATTGGAAGAACATTTGAAATCAAATACAGAAACCTTTCAAATCATCTAGGACAGTGTTCCACAACCGGTGGTCTGCAGACCAGTGCCAGTCTGTAGAAGTTTCTTGCAGGTCCGTGGGAAATTTTTAGCATGAAAAATTAATCAAATGTTGGGATAAAGTCTGTTCTCTTGCCTAAAATTTTGGAAGGACAATGCCAGCTGGATTACCTGATGAAAACAAAAGTTAGATTTTCTTTTGATAAAATTTCATACAAATTTTCACCAGCTGATATAAATTGTTTTATTTTTCATTCTGAGAAACCTTTCTCCAAGCCCAACTTTGTAAGTGTTCGATGACATTCATAACTGAATTTTTCCTATAAATAACTGCCTCAAACAGCTTTAAACAAAATATAGGTCAGTGCATCCAGGGCAAAGTCAGGAAACTCCAAGTGATTTTTGTTTAAAAGCACAGTTTTTCCACTCAAAAATTCAATAAATCCATCCCCATGGCTGATTTTTCTTTCCCTGGCTGGATTAGTTTTTTCATTGGGAGGCTCTCAATTGTTTCATTTTTTGTGCAAGAAGAAAGGTTAGATTTGTGGATAAGTCCAACTTTGCCCTAGCCCACTTAGCTGGACTTTCATGGTCTTCGAAAATAAAAATAAAAACAGGCCCATCTGAGAAAATCCCCACTCATAGTCCTGCAATGGGAAAGAACCCTTTGCCATTGAAAATCAGAATCAGAATCCGCTCAGAACCTTACTAATCCACATAAACTTGCTAATTACAATTTCCTTTAATTCCTCTTTATTTCTCCAAACAATTATGCTTATTTTTCGGACTCTAAACTTCCGTAGTCTAATTCTTTTGCCAGTCCTTAGAAATTCAGCATGAAGAGGGTTCATATTATGCTTTTAAAATTCTACCAGAAAGGAACAAAAATAAACAGGCCGATTTTCAAACAGTTGTGTGCTGACTAAGCTAAAATAATAGCTTTAAAAACCATCTTATTCAAGTGATAGAACCAAAATTTAAAAATTAGATAATGATTCTTCTTTTTTGTCTCAGACTACATTGATCCATGGATCAATATGTCTTTTTAAAATGCTCGCGAAGAAAGCTACCATGCCTAAGAACCAAAGAAAACTCTGCAATTTGCCGATGGATTCCAGAAGTGAAGTGAATACCGGAATAAAGTCAGGATTTAGTCCAACAATTGATGCATCTTTTGTGTTTGATGTTAACCCTTGGACGGCAGAGGGTTCTTTCCCATTGCCAGCCAAAATCGATTATTTTCATATGCTGTGGTGTTTCAAGTTTTCTGAAGGTCAGAAAAGACCTTCCAGGTGGGCTGAGGCAAAGTTGGGATTAATCTGAGAAAATCCCATTGCTTAGCATAGGATTTGTTTTCATTTTCCCACAAAATTTTTCTGTGCAAAAAGAAAAAAAAACATCGGATTCTTCCTGGACTTTGTCCTCAAATTCCTGTTGCCCTTTTTTATTTTCTGCCCTTAGGTGTAACAAAATTTTGCAAAAATAGTCCAACTTGGCCACCCAAGGGTTAATGATTTGAACTTCTTGCTATATGCTCTTTGTTGCCCTTTGTGGAAAGATTTGGCTCTGTCCTCCATGTCTTATATTCTATCAATTGAAAACAATAATAGAGAAACTATTCAGCATATTTCTCATCTTCAAAGATTGGTTCAATGTATGATATAAATTTTTGATTCTCTCCAAATCATTGATGGACTTGAAATAAAAATCCAGAACATGTGTCCATGACTACTTCTTTCAGATATGTTTTCTTCAAACAGCAAACAAGTCATGCCAGTAGTTTGACAGGAACCATCAAATAACTGAGCATCCATCGTAAAGGGTATTGCATAATCGTTTATTCAACAGAGGATTACGGAATTTTGGCAATAAATGTTTTAGACTTTTCCAAGCCTTCATCGGATTCCTTTTAAGAAACTAAATATGTAAGGTTTTAAATATGGTTGTTGGATTTTTACAAGCCTTACACCTGTAAACTGTTGGTTGAATTCGCTGAAATAAACCTTGTCAATTTGTTAATTAGGAGTAGAATTAAAACACAGTAATTGGCCAGTGCGCGAACCAACCGGGGAACTATTTCCCCACTAGCGCTGACCTTTTCTTTTCTCTTCACAGGTTAATACAAGTGCAACAAAATAATACACTTTCACGTTGTCGCAGAAATTAGAATATGACAATTATCACAGGTTAATACAAGTGCAACAAAATAATACACTTTCACGTTCTCGCAGAAATTAGAATATGACAATTCCCAGGACTGGGCTCAGAAAAATGCTTAGAATTCACAATACACACACACACAATAAACGGTTCCCGAGAATTTTGGCAGAATTGGAATAAATAAATTAATTCGGGTAAAGTTTTCTTTGGTACTCGGTTGAGAAGTTTTTAGGCAACAAGGAGTTCCAGTGGTTGGAAAAAATAATATTCACAACGAAATTTTTCACAAGTATGGACAATGAGAGAAGGCTAGTATGCTTTTTTAGAGCGTTTCAGACAAAGAATAAATTGTTAGAGGTTTTAAAGTAAAGATTACACCACACGTCAGTCAATTTTCAGGAAGTTTCAAAGGTTCCAATTTTTTGTAAAGATTCACACAGTTCCCGATTTTTAGTTAAGTCCACAAAGGTTGCCGAAATTTGGACAAGTCCGCAAATTATGAATTTCAACGTTTGCGTAAAATATCCGCCACTCCTTCAAAGATCAACTGGTGGTGTTGCGTCAAATTCGGGGGGGTTTTATGCAACTTTTCTTCCCTGTTTTGGCGCCAATTTCTTGTTTCAAAAACACCCAGGTGCTGGGATTTTCAAAGTCAATGAACTGGCCAGATGTTGGCAGTTGTCAACGACTTTTTCGTTATTTTTCGAACACAGTTTTCCCCAGTTTTTGGGCGCGATTTTATTATCTTAACAGTGGGTTTTAGTGCTGTTTTCGTGATATTTGTACATGGTTTTTCTTCTCCCGGCAACCGGGTGTTTTAGTTTATTATTTTGCAGAAAAAATACTGTTCCCAGGAGTGGGTTTCGGATGGGGAAGTCGAGGCAATTTTGGACAGTTTGCAGTTTAGAGACAAATTGCTTTTTGGAAAGAAGATCTGTTTCTGCTTGTTTTTCGCCAGCAGCTGGCAATAATTTTCGTTTTGTCACTGAGTTTCGAAGTTTTTGCTGAGGGAGTCGTCTCCCTTATTTTACAAGTGCGCGGATTTTACAAGCAGCTCGAATTGCCCCGGTTCCGGGGATTATTTTTTGGTTCTATACTCTTCCTTTTCAGGATTTTTCGGTTTTTGGTTGCCCTGATTTTTTGGGGCGCCAACTTTTCTTGTTCTCGTCTTTTTTGGCGCATCCCGAGATGCGCCGATTAAATTTCAAGTCAACGGCCCCCTCTTTTTTCGTGGCGGCGTCCTTTGCCGCCAAATAAATTTCGCACAAAATAGGTAAATAAACGGAAAGACATCCCAAACTCAAAAGGAAGCTGAAACAAAACTATAGTGACGCAATATACGAGGATCTAATGGTTCATTATCTTGTCTATATATCCGTAAATTTGAGGAATATTTTTCGCTAATATAATTTTCCAACTCAGTTGCGTTTATTTTAAAAATTTAAATAAACACAATGATGAACTGCGGCAGGATTCAAAAATAATATCGAATCGTTTATAATTGCTAAAATTACATCTGCTTCGTGATAATTTATTGGTTTACAACCTACATACGATGTAAGTTACGACAATCAATTTCCGTGCAGATGAGGAAAGACCACGAACTTTCGAGCTTTATTGTCGGATCTTTTGTCTCTACAAATTGAACCAGTTACTTCGTAACCGCTGAAAATTAATTCGATGCCAGCAAAGGGTTTCTTCGCACTGTATTATAATTGCCAACAAGGCCATGCCAGGGAACAAAGATATGATCTTAATTGTTGGACTCTCTCATCATCTGAAAGTCGATGATGACACTCTGTCGAGTGACCTTTTAGGCAGTACAAGTGGGTTTTCTCGAAACTTTTTCAGATGTTGCAGTTATTTCATGACTCTCCGGAATAAAGTTGAATTTTCTTAAAAACAAATTTTTGATGGGATCTTACAAGTTTTGACACTTGGTTAGAAATAATTTATAAATTCAAGTGCACAGCTTACCAATACTTGACAACGAGAATTTAGTTTTATGCGTCTTGTCATGCTAGAATGATTTCTTTTCTTTGTTTGAAAAAAGCATAGCTGAACAAAGTCTTCATGCTGATGGACGTGATCTGAATTTTAATGTTTAGCATGATGATGCTTAATTTCATCAGAAATAAGCTTGTGGAAAATGCATTTTCCTTTTACTCACAGATAAATAAATTTAATTCAGAGGATAAGATTTGCGTTTAAGACGCGTTCATTGTCAGGAACCTGAAAAACCCAAAATACTGTTGCATTTTGATATATAAATGCGTGATGGCAGATTGTTTATGCAGTAAAACCACATTTCAACAAATACTGTTAAAAAATTACAGTACTGTCATGGGTACATTGGATCCTGGACAAAGGAATTGAATTGTGCAGCCATCAGAATTCAAGTTTTGAATAAGAACTCAAACTCTTTTCAGAGGAGTTCATTCTCATTGCCCAGTTCATCAATTAGTTGTTAATTCAATGGTTGTAATGACAGAGTGAATTGTAAGATTGGTTGGTCAGCTCAGAATATTGATTGAATAAGAACTCAAACTCTTTTCAGAGGAGTTCATTCTCATTGCCCAGTTCATCAATTGGCTGTTAATTGAATGGTTGTAATGACAGAGTGAATTGTAAGATTGGTTGGTCAGCTCAGAATATTGTACGAGGTAATTAAAGATAAAAGGCCCTTTAACACCACGTTCTGACTTCTCTGGCTCAGGATTGGCCAATTTCCATGAAATCAAGGAAGTGATGACCACTTATTGTCCTTGAATGAGGTTCAGTGTGTCTTGCAAAAATGGGATTTTGGCAAGGCTCACTGGCCTCAAGATCCAACAAGTTTTCTGGGCCAGTTTTGGCCGGATGCTGGAGCTGCGTTGCTTGGGTACAGCTGACAAGAACTGTTTTTCTTTTCTTTTCAAGACTAAAAAGCCCTGAGGACACGCAATTGCATGAATAATTAAAATCCATATTTCAAACACACAGGATAGACAAATGATATTTAAAAAAACGTACTGTTGAATTTAAAAAAAGCAAGTGCAATTGATAGAATTCTAGAACACCAATGTTTTTTTGAATATGTCAGGAAAATAAAATCCAAAAAGCTGATTCCAGTTTTCAGAAAGAAAATTCAATTTGACATGCCTTTAATCATTTGGCATGATATGGCACACAATAAACCGAAATTCATTTCCTACAGCCAGAGCAGCAGAATAGCATGAAAAGAAGATTGTACATTAAACATTGAAAACTTTTTGAATATGCATGCAAAATTAATATCTAATAAAATTTCTGATTCCATTCAGAAAAAATTCTTTCAAGACTGAAAAATCAGCAAAATCAACCCCGATACTGTAAGTGCAAAATGACTTATTTTCAAAAGGCAAAACTGTCCGAAGAAAAATCTTGGAGGTTTTATTTTTATTCATTAAAATTTTTTAAACTTTTATGATGAAAAATAAAATAAAAGTAATAATAATAATAACTAATAACTAATAATCAAAAATAATCTTATTCAACTTTTTCAAGACTTGGTTGAATCATTCTTTACAGCCACTAATTTGGATTGTACCTCTGGATCATTGTTATTTCTAACATCATTTATGTTCGCCTCATTTGGGCTGTCAATCCACTGAATTAATTATCCCACCAGCAGGTAATTATTTACTAGTCAAGTGACCCGTTTCAATCCTGTTTTTCTTTCTGAGTTATCGACCAGTCGCTCATTAAATAGCATGACTCCCAATATTGTCCCATTTTCCGCCATACTTCTGTGGACAGTTTTATGTGTAGACCTGGCTGGGTTTGTTCAACACAATAGCCATTTAACGTTCCATACTATGGGGATTTGAGGAAGGGGTTTACTGCAGGCCTTTTTTGGAAATTTTCATTTAATAGATTAACAGAGGTTTTTGAGTGGTATACAAGCACTGTATGTGGGAATTTGTGAGTTGGCGTGCAGAATATTATCCTTGAAAGAACTGAAAAAAGTTGGCTGTCAATTTATGAATGGAAAAACTGAGCTTAAAAACACAGGTGCGGCTTGTATTCACGTTTTTTGCCTGCAGAATTTGCAATACATTTTAATAATGCAGTCTATAATTGAGATTATGCTGTAGATTTATAGGACTGTAAATTGGTTTTGAAATATGAAAGAAAGCCTTTTTCTTCAATTTTATAATCAATTTCTGTTTCATGAATAAAGTTCCTGTTGATGTTTCTATTTTACTGTAGGCCGCCCGCTCCCCCAACACAAAAATGTGGGTGATGAGGCCTATATTTACATTATTTCTGCATATAGTCCTCAATGAATTGGAGAATCCCGCATGTAATTATGATTTGAACTTGAAAGATGAAGGAAAACATGGTCTTGAATTTTCAAGTCTTCTGTTGTCTAAAACCAATAAAACAAATAAAGAGACTGCGCTGATCAGACACTGTTGTTTTTCAATTGTTCATGGCTATGACAAAGAGTTGGAGATTTGAACCGTTTTCCGCAACTTTCAAAGGAAACACAAAAGTTACTCCATGAGAGTATTTTGAAGTATCATTTATTTATCCTTCAAACAGTACATCTGTTGCAGAGCTGAGCAATGTCAACAAGGTGTTTGGTCAGAGTCTTGGTGCGGTAAACTTAACTCAGCATAAACTACACCAGTATATACAGCCTTGGTCAGTATAGCGTTGGTCAGTTGAGGTTGAGAAATGTGCATAGAAACCCATTTGAATTGAGGGTGTCATGCTTCATCATTTAAAAGGAAAGAAGCGTGTTGGATTCAAGAATGTATTCAGTGAACAACAGAATTGTGAAATATAATTGCTAGTGCACCAGGTGCAGCAAAGCATAGCAGAAATACATTAGCTAAAAGGGCCATACAGAAAGTGGTTGTATGTTGTAGTCAGTAATATGACTACACTTCAACTAACACTTTTTATTTACAGGTGGTACCTTGTAATTTGATCTTAATCTGTTGCTTGACTATAGGGTCAAATTGCAAAGCATTTGAAATGCAAGACAATGTCAAATGGCATGTTTTCTACATGGCATATGATGTTTCATGTCTCTCTGCTAGTCAAATTGCAAGTCAGAGGTCAAATTGAGAGTTGATCTTCCAGCAAATTTGACCATCAAATTGCATGAAGGTTGAAATTGTGGGAGGTCAAACTGCAAGGTACCACATGTATTAAATAACAATTTTATCTACTATCTGAAAGACTATCTTCCTGAATGTCAAAAACCACTGCTTAAAACTTTACAGACCACATTACAATTTTTGTATTCAAGTGTGAGCAGCTGAAAATATGAAATCTTCACATTTTCAGAAGATCTGATGGAAGTCTAATAACAGAAGAGAGTCCACCAGGAAATTATGCAAAAATTCAAACCAAGTCAGCGTTTTGGAAATTAAATTTTCTCCCTTTACAAAAATTCCTTTGCAGGCAGCGATTTTTTTTGTTTCAAATTTCTTGGGGTTTGTCTCAATCATTTCTCTGTCTGTCTCACCCCAGCAATCAATTTCCAATTAGCCTGAAGCTGAAAATAATGCGTATTCGACTTGGTTTTCTACTGTATTTGTTGTATGTTTTCTTGGCAAGATAATGATGGCAGTGATATAGAAAGAGGAAGGGAATGTGGGGCAAAAGCATTATTTTTTCCTTCCAGAGGGCATTTCCCTGTCCGTTTTTACGCCTTGTTGCAGGTTGTTCGGGGGAATTTGGTCATGTAATGATTCTCTCTTTTTTTCCCGGTTTTATTTATTTTGAAACAAGTAATTCCGAAGGAAAGCCGGTCCTTCAGTCCCCTTGTTTTTTTTCTGTGTGTGTGTATATGGACGAGGGCAGGTTTTATAGTTGGGCTGGATGGATTAGCCTTGGGGAGGAGGAATTTTCTTTCCTTTTTTTTTGCGGTTAATTCAAGTCTACGTCCGGTTTTCCTGAGTGATTTGTTGTGTACTATTGCTGTGGGTATACAGTAGGTGAATGGTGGACAAATGCAACGAATCCACGGATGACGTGCTGAAGATCGCAAAACTGTTGGGGTATTTCCACCCCTTATTCTATAGGCCAAATAAATCCGATTTGACAAGTTTTTTTGTGTGAGATTCGTAAAGAAAAATAAGCAGTTCTTGGTTTTTATGGCCGACCCTTCAGTACTACACTTCTATCTTTAGTAGTAAATCTTGATGTATGCTGTATAATATTGATTTAATGCTGTTGGAATTTTTCGAATTATGCTGGGTAAACGTTGGGTTAGCATATATTGCATATTTTTTTAGGTTATAGTTTGGGGTTTGTTTTGTGCTAGGTTAATTTTTAGGTTAGTTTTGAGTTATTGTAGTGTTAGGCTATAGTTTTTAGGTGTGTTTGTTGCTAGCTAGGTTAGGTTTTATTTGTGTTTGGTGATGGGTTGATTTTTATGGGTTAGTTTAAAGAGGTTTTTTTGTTGCCTGAAATTTCAATGCGCATTGGAAAAAATAAAACTAATTCAGATTAACTTTTTCTTTCCTTCATTAACCCATGTGTATTATTTTGTTGCTTGTTGGAATAAATGGAAACAAAAGCAGGATTCCAGCATTAGGATGACTAAATTTATTAATAATAAAAAAGGAATTCATGAATTAGTTTTCATCAATGTAGACGCTTTCTTTGTCATTTGAAAAAAGTTTCTGTTCATGTGTAATTTCCACTTGATATAACAGAATATATACATACCAGCAAGGGTCTGACTTTATCCCAGTAAATTTGAAGGTGCTTCAGTTGTCAAGAAGCTTGAGATAATTTTGCAAGGTGCTAAAATAAAACCTGGGAATTTGGTTGGGCTACAACTGGGGTGATTGAACACCCTATTCTGAAGTTGATGTATTTTCTAAAGATGTTGTACAAAATACCAAGTTTGCCTGTGGTACTCTGGCAATCCTTGGCATACTGCAGCCCAAGTCAAAGCAAAATTTTTGGTAGATTGAGATTTTGAGAAGAAGGTTTCTTCAAGGATTTTTTTGGGCATGCACACCATGTACAGTAACGTACATAACATACAAATGCCTAGAAGTAAAAAGTACTCCCCCCTCCTCAAAATTGCAACATCTTCAACCTTATCTTTCTTGCTCTAACTGTAAGAGTAAAACCTTGTGGAGGTTAATTATTATTGGTAGTATATAAGCTGCTTCATTTCATTATCATCATTCAGATCAGTTCAGTTCAGCTGTGTTATGCAAGTTATCCTCAAGTTATCCAAGTTATTCCTGCAAGTCAAGCTCATTGAGTCCTTTATTCATTTATATTTGTGTGAAATACACTTTACACCTACAAGGAATTCCTGGTCCTTTCCTGGACTGATTAACGTGTTTTACTACCTATCTATCAATCAAACATTTGACGTCAAATTATATTTATGCCATTTGTCCCCAATATATGTGGAATATTTCCACTGAGATTGTTGTTTTGATATTGAGTTTCCATTTTTACGGTTTCTGTTTCTAGCCATTTTAGTTTCTAAAGAGTCAAGGATTTTATGACCATTGGTTGTTTGCTCTTTCTTGTGTGAGTTAGGGTGAAACCCAATTTGCACATAAGCTTCCAAGGACTAAGTTTTGTCAAAGCACCAAAACTCGACTTTTCAAGAATTGGCAGTGGAACAGATTCAATACTGGCGCTCTCTTTGAGAGATTTAGTTTCAAATATGTAAGCAAAACTTGATAAATTGCTATTTTCCTGAGAATGGCTGACTAAATTATCAACATCTGTGACAAGACAGTGTGGCATTATTATTCTTTTGTTTTTGCTTAATATAAAAGAAGATGGTTTACCTGCTGTGAGTTTCAGTTGGGGATCAAGTTTAGAATTCAAATATTTGACAAAATATTGAATATAAAATTCATTTAAATATGTCCCCAGCCTATCTAAATGTAATTGAAGTGAATGGATGCAAAAATGGGTGTGTATAGGAAATTTGGCAGTTAATGGGTTAACATTTAAATGCCTCAGGGGAAAAAAATAAAACTAATTCAGATTTGCTTTTTCTTTCCTTCATTCACATGTGTATTTTATTTTGTTGCTCCTGGGAATAAATGGAAACAAAAGCAGGATGACTCCTTGACCATCAGGAAAGCTAGACAAGCTGAGATGATGAAGCCACATCTGCCCAGTTTCGGTGACTGTTGTTTTTGCAGCAGCGGAAAGGTACAGAAAACAAAAATTTTAAAAATACAAAAAATTAGCACATCATGTATCCTTGGTGTTCTGGGGGCTTTCTGGCCAAAAAACCCCATCATATGGTTGTGACTGCTGGCCCTGTTTGCATATAATGGGTGTCCTGGTCTATGTTTGGATTTGTGTCTGTGTGTGGATGTTTGTTTTTTGTTTTCTATTTTATTTTCAATTTCCGCTGTCTAGCTATGTGGTGTCAATTATATTCCAGGCTTGACTGTGAAAATTTCCAGAGACCCTCAGGCGCTTCACCCATTGCAAAACCCGAGATTAAACCCATGTTTTCCGACGTGCACTTCACTTGTTTATGTGCGGGGAAGGAAATTGTTTATAGACTCGAATTTCGAGGAGAGTTGAGTATATACTTTAATAAAAAGGACGGTTTCGAAGTTTTTGAGATGAAGTTCTTTGGGGCTCAAGTTTCCTGCAAGTAAGAAAGTCAGTATATCCTCCTGAACTTTAACGTAAATGGTCATGATAGAACTTAAAAAAAAGGTCTCGGAATTTTTCCCAAATGGGCAAATTTTCTTTTTAACGTCTGAAATTTTTGGGATAACCTTTGTACTACGAAAAAAAGTGCCCGAACCGAAAAACTTCTTTCTGTTGAGCCGTTTTTGTCAGCTTCAGGAAAAAATTCAAGTTTTTCTCAAAGGAAATAATTTTAAATTATTTGAGAGTCGAAATGGTAAAGCATAAATAACTTGAATTTGAAGGAAAAAAAACTGGAAAACCTAGTTTATAAACCTGGAATTTATTCCCATAAGAAGCCGAAATGTGTACAGAAAAATTATTTTTCAAAGTCAAAGTGACAAAAATGAACGAGATTAATTTTGTACATGAGCCAAATGTGATGTGCCCCAGAAAAAAGGAAAAATTCAAATAAAAATTGAAGTACTGTACACTTGAAACAATATGAATTGCTGAAAGTTTTACTTGACAGAAGCGACATCTATACAAAGTAATCATAAGGCAGATTTTTCTTATTGGACGAAATTTGAAGAATATGAATCCAATCCAAAATTTGTATCTTGCATGTTACTTGGTTAAATATGGAAAAAACCATTAAAAGGAAGTTGAACCTTTAAAAAAAAATACAAAGGGTAAATTATATTTTTTATTCCTGTGGAACAATTCAAAACTACTCAAATACTTCTGCGTTAGTAAAAAGTGTAGAAATTGGATGAACAAAAGTTTTAAAATCTTCAATATATTCATGCACGGATATTTTCTGAAAGAAAATTTTTGAATCATTTTTTAAAATTTAATAAAAATTAACTTCCTTATTTCATATTACTCCAAAGATTTAAAAAATAAGCCCCAAGAATTTTTTCATGCCGAAAAATTTGAAAACAAATTCAATGAATGCTTTTGGTCTTCAAATATTTTATTCTATTAATCACCAAGCTTCATTTTGGCGTTAAAATATTCTAAATATATTCCTTCAAATTATTTTCCGTAATATCGCGAGATTCCCTTTATTCATGGTATCATGGACAACAGTGTATATACTTGGAAATGGAACGTTTTTCTTGTACAATGCAAGAAAAATGCCGTGCAATTCGTAAGTATCTCATCCAAAAAACTTCCAACCAGCAGGAAAATGTTGTCGCAAACCATGCGACTGTCACATAAAGCATAAAATACCGCTCTTCTGAAACATTCAGAAGTACCCCGAAAGTCTCGTTTGTTGAACAAAACCCAGCATGAGCTGAATATTCTCAGAAGAAAAAACTCAAGGCTGGATCCTGTCAGAAATAATCTCCCCGAAATGACCATGAATTAAAAAAAAATCTTGATGGACAAAAATTGGAAAATTTAAATTCTCAAAGTCTGAAATTTGGAACCTGAATATAAGCAGTTCACATATGTTCGTTTTAATAAGACATTTTAAAATTCAAAAATGTCATTAATCGACTGGAAATATAATTACTTCTTTTTTTAAGCAGAAATTTTAAATGCATGATGATGGAAATTATCCTTCTGAAAAAAATTGGTCAATACTATTGTTTCAACTTTTTTCTCGAATTTATTAATATCATGAAATACAGTAGCTGAAAATTGAACCTTTTCTTTAAAAAAATCAGAAATTTGAAATGCATGATGATGAAAAATGTCTTTCTGAAAATCTTGGGTCAACATTATCGTGTCAATTGCACTCATCTCGAATTCAAAAAATGTCTTCAACAAATAGAAGAAAAAAATTCTTGATTTAAACAAAATTGAAATTTCAAATGTCTGATAATGAATAAATTATCCATGTGAATCTAAAAACAGCTTTGACGTCATTCTTATTTGTTCTACACGAAAAATTCAGGTGATGCGATGAACGATCGACGTACTGTACTTTGAAAAGGTATATTTAAAATAGTTTTATTTTCGTTTTTTTTTCGAAAATGAGCAATAAAATGTCCCCTGGAACGACGACAACAAAACTTTTTTTATGGTGGATGGATCGAAGTTTATAACGCTTTTGAGACTATATACCCCAGAGGGGGTTGTTTTGGGTTTTTATTTTAGATCCTAGGAAAGGTCATTCCAAGGGATGGCGGTTTTTTCGTGCAGTAATTGGGCTTGGGTTATTTTTAGGCAGTTTGATGGGACAGCATTAAAAAAAATCTGTCTTTTTAAACTTTATTTTTATAGAGTTGATTTGGGTTTTCATTGAGATTAAGGGCGAGGAAGTTTGAAAACATTTTTAGACTTTTTTTTCAATTTTTGCTGGGAATGGGAAGCCATGGATTTTATTGTTAAATCAAATATAATTAGGAAATTAGGTTTACCTGTTCTGTAACGGGTCATTAAAAACAATTTGCTTATGATCTGAGGGGAAATAATTAAAATACTGCATTTGAAACATCTTCTCAGCAGTTCTCAGCAAAAAAAATTAAATTATCCAATATCTGAAAATCCTGCTGCAATTAAAATAAGGGTCCATAATCTTCACAATTTTTATAGTAATTATTCTGAATGGGAAGATTGTGTAAAATACGTGTGAAAGTGTTTAATTAAAGTTGTTTCCTCATTAGCTCTTCCTAGTGTTTTCTCTTTTTTCCCCTCTCCTTTTTGTTCCATTTTTATTCTTCTCTTCGTTTTATTTTCCTCAGGTTTTTCCTCTTTATTTGTGCATTTTATTTTTCGTCTTGTGTGCATCTATTTTTCTGTACATTTTCTTCTTTCTCAATTGAAAAGTTTGTTTTTCCTCTGCTGTTCGCAGTATTTTCCTTCTCTACGTTCTCTTCTTCGTTTTTTGTATATTTTCTTTTTCTTTTGTGTATTCATCATATCTTGTCTTCTGTGCATTTTCTTTTTTTCTTTTTCATATGTGCTTTATACTTATTCGTATTTTGCACATTTTCGTATATTTTCCTTCTGGTTTTCTTTAAAAAAAAAACGTGTTTGTCTCTTTTTTTTGTATGAGGAAATGGAAAAGGAAAAAATGTTTCCCTGTTTAGGTGTGTGTGTTATCGAGCACCTATTGTATATGGGTGCGGCGACCTGGTGCTGGGTCATCGGCGTTGCTAATGACAAATAGTCTATGTTAGTTTCGACCTCCGTTGCCTTCTTCATATTGGGGCTCCAGCGTTTTTACATGCACACACTCAGTCATGCATATATATATACAAGGGGTGGGCCATAAGGTTTGAGACCCACAGCAGGCACTGGAAAATATAAGAAAGTATTATTTGGAGGCTGTTGTGGTTTTTAAAAATGTTTCACTTGACATGAAGTATGTATGCGAGTAAATGGGATATTCAAGAATATAGTTGATCAATGATGAGGTGGATGGGAAACAAAATCCATGCATGAGGACAATTTTGTTTGGAGTAATTTCTTTCATGGGTCCATTGGATCCCAGACAATAAGGAATTGAATTGTGAAGCCATCAGAATGCAAGTTTTGAATAAGAACTCAAACTCTTTTCAGAGGGGTTCATTCTCATTGCCCAGATTGTCATTTGGCAGTTGAAGAAATGCTTGGAATGCCAGAGTCATTTGTAAGAATGGTTATTCAGCTCAGAAGAATGAATTAAGGTAATAAAAGGTAAAAAGGCCCTTTAACACAAGATTCTCTCTTCTCCTCTCAAATAATAAGTATGAAGGCTTTTATACCCAGCAGGTGCTCAGACCGGGCCAGGAAGAAATCACCTGATTTCTTCCTGGCTCAGGATTTGCCAATTGTAGTAAAATTGAGGAACTGATGACCCCTTCTTGTCCTTGAGTGAGGCTTAGTGAGTCTTGCAAAAACAGGATTTTGGCAAGGCTCAATGGCATTGAGATGCAAAAATTTTTATTGGCCAATTGCGGCCGGATGCGGTCAATTCCTTCCTGAATTTTTTTTCTTTATTTATATGTATTTTAAAGTAGCATTGCACACATTTAAAAACAATGTAATTTTTTTTACACAGACAGACAACTTTACTTGACAAAAATTGCAAGGCACAAACAACTAAGCCCTCTGAAAATTTGAATATGGTCTCCGAGAAACTGTACCAAAATTTGATTTTATGCATTAATTTCTGTTTCAAATTATGTTAAATCTCATGTTCATCATATTATGAACATTCTGAATTGAAATATGAAAATATGCAAAAATTTTGGCTCTCAATTTTGTGAAGATTAATTTTTAAAAGAATCAAAGTTTTTCTTGATTCAGATTGAATAAATTGATCCAAGTGTCGGATCTAAGTAGAAAAAATTTCCATGTACTAAAATTTACCAATGGGAGACCAT
This sequence comes from Notodromas monacha, assembly GCA_905338405.1. NCBI lineage: Eukaryota > Metazoa > Arthropoda > Ostracoda > Podocopida > Cyprididae > Notodromas > Notodromas monacha. The sequence continues at coordinate 24,964 of CAJPEX010003498.1, forward strand.
CAATGAACATCTGAATAAGGAATTGAAAGTTCATTTATGTGCATGCAGCACATTTTGCTAATCAGTTTTTGCCAAATTTCAATTTAAGAAAATTTTCCACAATAAAGCTGTACACATTTTTAAATTTTCATATCTTTCGAAATTATGAGAGAGAAAATTCTCGCTGACCTAAGAAATTTTTTTTTTATTATGTGATAAAAAAAACTTACTCAATTTAATTTAGCCAGTTCAACTATAGGCATAAAAATTGAAGATGTGCTAATATTTTTATATGACACCAATATATGACTCTGCCAGCCAAGCTTTCAAGAATTGTATCCAAATTCCAAATTTTCTCAAAACTGTTGGACGATTCCCAAAAAAAGCATGCATGCCTCCATGCACATGGTGTCAAAATGTGCTAAAGAATGGGCGAGAAAAAGAGAGACAGCAAAAAATAGAGAGACAGAGACATTTTTGCAACGTATGACACTGCAAAACAAACAAAGCCCGTTGTTGTTATATACGCATGCAATGAAGAAGGAATTCCGAACACGGCCCGGTTTCATTCCTTATTTATGATCTTTGGTATTTATTTCTGTTTCGTGTTCCCCGGTTTTGCGGAAGGGCAAAGAGGGGGTCAAAAGAAAGGGACTGCTTGTGAGCTGATACTGGGGAAATTCCCTGCATAGTGGGGGTAAAATGTCAAAAAGGGTGCTCATTGAAATTATGGCACTATTGTACTTCATTTTTGCAAAACAACCCAGAAAAATTGTTGGGATAACTCCAGGTATATGATTTCCCAAAGAAAAATGATTTTGTTCTGATGAAGGGTTTGATCATTGCTCAGTCTTGAGCTGGAAACCTGGTCTAAAAATGCCTTTACTTGGTTTTCAGTTGCTGTCATAATTTTTTTCAGTTTATGAGACATGATGTGTATGACATTCCAGGAAGTCACACCAGAAATTTTTTGTAGCTAGATATATATAGAGTACATACTTGAACAAATTTTTCTTCAAAAGATATGAGTACATTGATTTTGTATCACCCCAGCTAAAAGGCTTAAATAAATATCCTTATACAGTAATCATCTTGCCATATCTTTTGTTGGCTCAAACTAAATTTTTAAATTCAAGAAGGTGTTCTTGGTATAAAAAAAGAGGTAATTTCCACCTAAACATCTTTCAGAGGTGGCTTAAAAAATAATAGTTGTCAGAGGCCTTTCCCTTCATGTAATTGGAGAAATACATGGATCTGTTTTTAACTTGGCACTGTTTTGCCCTGGCGCTTATTTGCCCTTGGCGTTATTTTTCCCTGGCGCTGTTTTGTATTGGCGCTGTTTTGCCTTGGTGCTGTTTTTCCCTGGCGCTTATTTTCCCTTGGCGTTATTTTTCCTTGGCGCTGTTTTTTATTGGCGCTGTTTTGCCTTGGTGCTGTTTTTCCCTGGCGCTTATTTTCCCTTGACGCTGTTTTGTATTGGCGCTGTCTCACCTTGCTGCTGTTTTGCCTTGGCGCTTTTTCTGTGGTGCTGGTTTTACCTTGGCGCTTATTTTACCTTGGCATTGTTTTTCCCTGGCGCTGTTTTTCCTTGGTGCTGTTTTGCCATGGCGCTGAACTGCACAGCTACAATTTCAACCATTGCAAAATGCCCAAAAAAAAGCGCACGCCCTTCTGCCAAATCCATAAATCTGAATAATTTATTCCTAAAATGGCCGTCTTTTATACATGCAACCTATATATAGAAAAGAAAGAAAGGCTAAAACTTTTGTTGAGCCCAATGCTGCATGTAGATATGGTCGTCTTTTCTTTTTCTTTTTATTTCTGTGGCACTTCTGTCTTTCGCATCGACTTGCATTTTGGCAGCACAGTCACGCAATTTTTCCGAGTTTTCAACTCTTTCTCTCCGTCTCTGTCTGACTATCCCATTGTCGCGTGTTGGTTTATCCAAAGTAATTGTTCGTTGCTAAGCCGTGAAAGAAAGGGAAGCCATCGATTGTGGTTCATTTTCACGCTACGATTTTTCCCCCCCAAAAGGATATACTGTATTTGCAAATAAGACAATGGATTTTTGCCAAAATGTAACACAGGGATGTTTCTGGAAATGATTGAAATTTAATAAGGACTCCATTCGCATCAATTTTGCATCATAAAGGTGAAAAAATTGGAAGTAAAATATTTTGAAAAAATTTCTCTTGAAGTAGTGTAATTAATTTGGGAAAAGTTTTTGGTTATTCAAATTATGTACAATAAAGCATATAAAATAGAAAATATGAATTAAAACATACCTGCTATACTTTCATTAGACCATTTCATTCCCAGAGGAGAACACTTGAACATTTAAAAGTTTTTTTATATTGATGCATATATCAAATACTGTACCTGCTGGTGTGTTGGGCATGCACGCCATGTAGAGTAATGTACTGTACTCAATTATTGCTTTAACTGTAACTGTAAAACCTTGTGAAGGTTAATTATTATTAAAAGTATATAAGCTGCTCTTTTTCCTGATCAGATCAGAATCAGTTCAGCTGTGTTATTCAAGTTATCCTTGCATTATCCAAGTTACTCCTGCAAGTCCAGCTCATTGAGTTGTTTATTTATATCCTTGTGAAATATAATTCATCCCCTTTTTAAACTAGGAATTCCTAAATGGAATCCTGGTCCTGTAAGTTATCCTTGCATTATCCAAGTTACTCCTGCAAGTCCAGCTCATTGAGTTGTTTATTTATATCCTTGTGAAATATAATTCATCCCCTTTTTAAACTAGGAATTCCTAAATGGAATCCTGGTCCTGTTCCGGACTGAATAACGTGTTTTTATTCTAATCTTGATAACACTCAACATCAAATTATATTGAATAAGACATTTGTCCTCAATATGGTGCAGCTGTTCAATTTCAAAGCATTTTGTGAAAATTTATTTCAGGGTTTCCCTGGAGAAAACTTTTGAATTTCAATTTTTTTTTAAATATTTGATGCATCACATCTGATATGTTACAGTTTATTTTCCCGCAGGTATTTTTTAAATTTATTATTTGTGAAAATTTATTTCAGGGTTTCCCTGGAGAAAACTTTTGAATTTCAATTTTTTTTTAAATATTTGATGCATCACATCTGATATGTTACAGTTTATTTTCCCGCAGGTATTTTTTAAATTTATTCAATTCTGATTTTACAAACAATTACAAATGTGATAATCCACAGTCCATGCCTTGTTTTTCTTTTCTTCTTGAATGAGAAACAATCGTTTGGCAGACTTCAAGTTGCATAAATTACTCAAGATTTTCAGATTTATATAAGTTTCCTGCGGGATTCATCATTAATATCAGATAAGATATTTTTTTCAGATAACAGCGTGAAACAAAAAAAAATTGATTTTTTGTATCGATGATACTGATTTGATTTAATTACTTGGTTTGAGCCTCGTTTCCGCGTTCACGTTCTTAATTGGTCGCTATTGTATATCTCTTTTGATTGTTTTTAATGATCGATTACGATTGAGCTTTAATGTGCATGGAAAAGAAGCGTTCATTGTCCTCTCAGGTCCGTGATGTTATCATGAAGTCATTTTATCAGAAATATCTTTATAGAACGCCGAGTTTTTCTTCCGACTGTT
>CAJPEX010003499.1:3862-28543 GCA_905338405.1 Notodromas monacha
CTCGCCGACACAAAAACGCGTGAAGCAATGCATAGATGTTAGTCTTTCACAATCGACATTCTTGCACTATATGAAGTACAATTCTATGGATTCCAGTCAAATTTTATTGCAATATAACTTCAGTGATATTTCAAAGTAGCCTTGCGATTTGACCATATCCCGCAATTCTTCCATCCTGCAATTGGATGCTCAAATTTCTGGGGAGGTCAACTTGCGATTTGACTCCTGTCCCACAATTTGACCCAAATAATAAAGGAAAAAAATTAATTTGATGTTGACTCACAATTTGACCACTTCACAATTCAACCCTAGTCCAGCAATGGATTAGAGTCAAATTGCAGGGCACCACCTGTATGTTCTACCTGAACAAAATAATCTTGACTGCATATATTTCTTGGCAAGGAGATGTAAATCAACCAAAGGCGCATATGTCTGCTCTTTATCGAACTTTCCTGCCTGTTTGTATACACTGTAGCTTGGCAAATTAAATCAGAGGAAGGAAAAAATGGTACAGTGAAATTGGTTGCGTGTACTTCGTTCCGCTACGTTGCACCAACACAGTATACACCTAAACGCGATAGAATAGAGCAAAACACCGGGTTCTGAGGGATTCGTTCCAGGGGTAAACCCTTGGTCTGCTCACTATTACTTGGCAGACGACGGTTGGTCTCATCCATCACTGCGAGACGCGCCCACCGTTTCACGTATCCCAAGGATCCCTGTTTTTCTTTCTTTCTCGGGCTTCACTCCATAAATACAGGGCAACACTGAGGTGGCATTTCGTGCGCCAAAGTGAAGTATGCTATCCGAGTTTTTCGAAGTCTTTTAGAGTCGAACTAATAAAGCAAAACCTCAAGCTAGACACCCTCCACGCACGATAAGAAGAATGCGGGAATTCACTTGGACAACTCGCGGCCTCCTCGAAATGATCTCGTTATTGAAAGAAAATTCAAAATGCAACCCATCAGAAAGTTTCTTATTCATGCCTTGCTTGACCAAGTCATTCAATTTGACCCAAAAGTTGAACAAAAAGTATCCTTGCAACGTGACTCAAGTAATGTCCAACATAATCAGGGTATCTGATTGCGCATATACGGTAAAATTTAAGGACGGGCATGCATGTGGACGATGACTTGCTCGTCAATATTTAGGTAACGTCATTCAAATTATCTCTAGCCGCATCCGCAATAAAACTTGGTCAAGTTAAGCGTATTGATCATTCACGCTTTCGATCACTCACGACTTTCAAATATCGGGCAAGAGGATCATGTCGTCTTCCAAAATACTGGAGAATCCATTTTACAAAAACTTCATTTCTCGGGCAACCATCGCCGTCGAAAATATTTGTGAGTTACAGTATTTTTGGGGTTGAAATAAAATAGGGCTTCAATAAACTGGAAGCGTAGCCCTTGTGTTCTGTTTTCAAATCGTGAGGTGTAATACAGCGGAGCCTCTTTGAGACGATCTTGAGGGATCTAGCTAAAACTTAAATTTTAGGGAGTTTTCAAGTTTGGGAAACAAGCATGTTCGCCAAGGGAAAGAAAAAAGAATGACATGCAATTGTAATTTTTGATATTCTGGGCCTTTGCTTCTCAAATGAGATGACAGGATGCTGACCGTGGATGCAAGGGTTTTTCTGCCAATTCAGTCTTTCATTTCTTTTCAGAACACATCCAGTTATATTTTTACTGTGATTTTCTCTCCTAAGTCAATACAATAACATTCAGAAGACCTCCAGAAAATTTGAGTTAGGGAGAGCATTGAGGGAAGAAGAATTGAGTTAAAGAGGTTTTCAATTCATTTTTTCTAAAGAAAAATCCTAAAGAGACCCCATAAAATGGGACATAGCAGTTGGAATTTAATTGCATTGTTAGTATGGAGAAAGGTATCCAGAATTTATTTATTTCAAAACTTCAGCCATGATATGACATTCAACAAAACAAATTGATGATTGATGAATTCAATTTTCACAAGTGTCCAAGCAGTGTAATTACAGCAGCATAAATTCATTGGTTAATGCATCACCAGAGCACCTTCTTTTCTTAAGTCCAGCATTCCACAGCTACACAAGTGAGCTTCAAAAAGATTTGGGACTGTCACAATTTGATGTAAAGATTCTTTCTGTAATATTAGAGGACAAAGAGAAATTCTTAGTTTTATATAATTTCTCCACAAAGATTTTCTCAAAATTGTTCACTCAACTAAAACCAGCGCTTATACTAGCAGGGAGCAGGCTGAACACCTGTTGCTTTAATTTGTGTTCAGTAATTTATGTTTGCTGTAATTTTATTACTGGTACTGTTACTTTCTTTTTGTTAACTATCGGAGGGTGGGGGAGGGAGGTTATTCAGATCAGTTGTGCATTTGTACATTATATGATTTATTTTTTTTTTTGTAATACACATATACAGTATAGTGCATTCCTCTACTTTACATCTTGATGTGATGGAATGAGTTTAGATGGATGTGGGTGAGGAGGGAAGGGTCTGTGGATGTGGGAACATTATTTGAACATTGTGAATGCTGAAAAGCAGAAAATAAAGCTTGTTCATTGATCAATTGATCAAAGACGCCGAATATAGTAGAATTGAACTGGGCAATGATGCCGAGCTTTGTTTATGCAGGCGACTCCAGTATTTGGGATGCTTTTTCGTAACGCAATCGAAAGCGAAAAGATTTTCAGAGATGAAATTGGAAATTTCTGCTGAAAGCCAAGATACGCGTACTACTTCCGTGCTTCTGTCTTGCAGAATGAATTGGCAGGTTACGTGAGTTTTTCCTTTCCCTGTTTCCCTCGCTTTGTGTTCCTGGCGCTTGGCTGTCCAGATCCGTCATTGTTTCCCCGTCCCCTCTGCTCAAAACCCATTTCATTTCCCGGGATCCTAAAAATTTAATTTCCAACCCCGCGATCGTACCCGGGGATGATCAATAGCGAGCGAGGGAACAAAAGTTATTGTCGGTCGTAAAATACTCGCGAGTTTTTTTCTTCTTCTTCTTCTTCTTCTTCTTCTTTTCGTTCTGTTTCTTGCAACGATCCTCGCGCAGAATTTCACCAAAAAACGTCCATCTTATTCGAAGGAATTGTTCAGCGAATGCAGCAGGCAAAGTTCGAGGCCCAACTGTACATGCCATACGGAGTCGCGATGCTTTCCACGTTTCAAGAGAATTAAATTTGAATGAATTTGAGGACACACAGTATCGGGCATCATCCCTTCTTCAGTGCAGTTCATGAGATGCTGGGGTCTCGATCTCAAAATGCTGAATGTGTGATAGAGCAGAACTGCTTCTGACTCACGAGCGCACATATGTGGCACACTTGAAAAATGAAATGTCTCAAATAATTAACTCACCGGGTTCCGTCAAAGATGAAGGTGTGATTGAAGGTCCAGAAATGCTTCCCACTCGGATTTCCTTCATGCACGCATTGTAGAACAGCATTGTGGTTCAAAGGAATCGACGTTTGTGCAATTGTTGCATTGGTCACAGGGGGAACTGAGAAAATATAACGTCATGCGGGCATTCGCATCATTTTCGAGTGTATTGCAATTATTTCTGTGCTTGAAATTGACTAAGGAGTAAACATTCTAATCTCTTTACTCCAAAAGGCAACGGCATATCTAATTTTAATACTGTCTTTTGGCATCACACAATACTGCATCAGAATTTTTTGTAAACAATTATCTGTAGCTTATTATAGAGCGTTTATTACCTCTATATATTATAGAGCGTTTATTACTGTTCACCAGGCTAAAATAGAGTAAGATCTTGTCACTCTGAACTCCAAAGGACCTGAGACAATTTATTTCGTGATAAAACTTCGTTCACCGAGATTCTTGCTTCTTCGAGCATGTTAGGACTGAAACTTTGCGGGAATCAGGTCAAACATATGTTCAAGTACCTTCCCAATGGAAAATAACAGCATGTGGAGATTTTCCCATGCACATTTTTAACTTCTTCCGATAAAATAATACAGACAATTCTGACTTTCCCTTCCATTATTATTTTCAAGTATACTGATCTCACTGAAGTATAAGCTGAAGCAAATAGAAAATACTGTACATACGTGAGCAGATCATTATTCTTATTATGAACTAAGTTTTTCCTGAAATATGGGTCAGTATCCTCCCAAACATGCTTCTCTCCCAAAAACGCAGCCATTTCTAATTCTAAAATGAAGCTATTAATACGTACATTCTGATTAAAGCTTCATACTTCCTGCATTGCTAGATTTTCGATACGAACAGAAGCTCTACTTTTAATTATAAACTGCATAACTGCATACCAAAATATATTTATAACAAGAATCATATATTGTAATACATTTTTTTTCTTAGCTTATTGTAACCTGTTGGCGACTTGTACACTGAACTACAGGAATATTTAACGACATAACAATATACAAATACTGTATGATTTGTGTGATGAGGAGCTAGAAAATGTGAAGATCAGAAATGAAATGAAAATCCTAAAAAGGAAACTATGCTAACCTCCTGGTTTCCTTTAGAATTAATGAACAGTACCTCTCGCTTATGAAGTAAAAAAATAAAGCTTCATCCGTGAAAAACTAACTCTGACGAAACGTAAAGATTTCCACCATCAAAATTTTGCCCGTTTCTTTATGTGATAGGAGCCGAAATTTGCTGAATCAAGCTGCGAAAATAGGGCTATGATTACTTTATTAACAGAGGAGGAGTTTGAAGGGACCTCATCATTCAGTGAAAATTTGGTTTTTGGTGTAATGACGAGGAAATGAATCTCACACAGAATGTCGACCAGGATACGCTTGCTGACCGATGGTTGGATCCCATTTTTGGCAATGCACAAATACGCCGCCATGTCCCAGCGAGAAACGTTTTGGAGCAAAAGACGCCTGCCTCGAGCTTCTTGTACTGTGTATGCCGGGAAATTCAAGGAAAATGTTTTTAAAAATGTAAAATTTTCAAAACAAGTCAAACTTGTTATCGTTCATCGTAATAAAAACATGGTCTATTACCGAGGACACCGTCTTCAAGCTTGATCGGTCGTTCGTCCTCCCTTTTCCAGAAAATCTCGGGATGCGGCTTCCCATAGGCTTCGCATTTCAGTTCCACACTGGAGCCTTCATTCAGGGAAACTGATGAAGGTGAGCTCTTCTTGTCGATGATTGATGGAGGTACTGCGAGACGAATTAAAAGCAAATGAATTTCTCGACTCGGAGATGGAAATAATCTTGGCGTACAGATCGATGACCCAGCCCGAGTCATCCGAGGCAGCAATGATTATAAGTGAGAACAGTTTCTGTGGACGTGGATCGTAAAAAATAAAGCTCGATCATCGGGATTCACGATTAATAAGTATTTCTCGTCAGAAGAAATTTAGAAGGAAATTAACCTTTCGTTTTCGATGGTGTCATGAGCTCAAATAACAAAGTATCCACGATTTTTGCTTTGAAACGCGACGACGAGGAATATCTCCTCCTGTTGTCAAAATTAACTTTGGGTTGATGAAATCAAAAGCATAAACGGCTGCCCCAAACGTTTTGGCTTCTGCAGATTTTGCAGATTCTTCCAGAATGTCATCATGTTTCTTAAGTTTCAACTAAAATGAAGATCAAAGGAAAACACAGAATGCCACGGTAAATATTTCTTTGTTGAAAGACTCGAGTTTTTCGTTTTTGTCCGTGCTGATGTTGAAATTTGCATAACATGTTGAAATTTTCATAAGTTTTTCCTGAAATTTAACGGTGTTTCCATGCAGGTCATGTGAACTGAAAGTTTTCAAAATCATCACGTAAACTCAAGTCATGAGGCGTGCGTTATATTGTGAAGGAGAAAACCCGCCGATACATTTGTCATCATAATTAGCTCTTATCATCAGATTGTATGTGCCTGTTTGCTTCGAACAGCCTTTTTCACTCAACCCACTTGATTAATTGTCTTTTCATAGCATATATTTGTCTTTGCATCACTCAAGAGTATCGCCTAACATGCAATAATACGTACATAAAAAATTCAAAGAAAAAAAGGTCGAAAATCTTTCGTATGCGCTTTTGCACCGCAAAAAATCTTTCACATTTTAATATGGTTTCACACGTTTTTCAAATACTCGTATGCTATGGCAATCATGGTATGATAATATGAATGTTTAATCCCATTCCTAGGGCAATTTGTGTTTGAAACGCTTCAAACTGAGCAGGCTACAATATATTTTATTCTAAAACTGGATCAAGTGTCTGTGGAAGAAGTATATTCTTGATGCTTTCCTATCAATCCACGCATTCGTCGTCTGGTGAATCCGGAACCCTGGCATTTGTACTAAAGTATTCATTTCTCTACAGCAACTGCGATCAGGAGCTACACCAGCTCAAGTGTACATTACGACGATTTATTGCGAGTAATGTGAAGGATAGCAAAATAAACTCTTTCTGGAATTTTTTCTAAAACTTGGATTACATTCATTTCTCGACTTTAGAAATGCTCGTAACAACGAAATAAAACGAAGCAGTTTGTTGTTGCATAACCACGTCTGCAACTTCTTTCTTCTGGCATCTAATTTGGAATTCAACATATACGACGCATTCTAATTCTGTCGCAATTATAGAGGGACTCGTAACATGAGCAGCATTCAGTCACTAAATCCTACTGCACATCATCCGTTTAATCATAATTCAGAAAATATCAACGAGAAGAAAAAAATATTTCCGAAGAAAAAACTGGCGATTCTTCGGTCCTGGGATCAATCATACTTCAAATGCCATGCATGTGAAAATTTTGCACAGTCCAGCATATGTTGTCATGACGGGCTGACCTTTTTTCCAAAATTATTTGCCAACTGAATAAACACAGATAGTTGAATAATTCCCTCGCAGTTTATGATCCGAGTTTCAAATGCTTCTCTGTAGGAAAAGTCAACACAGAAAAATCAACCGCACAGTAAAAGTTACATTTACCATATTTTTACTACATTATACTTCAAAATGTATTACATCTTTGGAAATTGTACTTTTCTTCACGAGATTATTCGACTTATTCACTGCTGGTTTTTATATCTCGAGGCACATGCCACAACTGTTCAGCTTGGGAACATAGTACTTTTTTATCTCGATTTTGAAAATAAAAGTATTCCGAAATAATTTTACCTACGACCTGGATGTAGCAGACCTGGTCCATCTGCGGACTGGTGTTCAATTGGCACATGTAACCCCCGCCATCTTCCTCTTGCACATTGATAATATGCAAATTCCATTGTGTCCTGTCGTGCTCAAATGTCAAATTATATTTTGGAATCCTCGCTGCCATGGTGTCGTCAACGGTGAGCACCATGTTTCTCTCCAAATGAATCCACGCCACCTGCGATGAAATAGGTTGAAAAAAGTGATGAAACGCTCTTTCAGGAGTTATGTAATCCTGTATGTTGTTTTCCAACTTTAAACTCAATAGCGACCATGAGACAAAAGAGGCGAAGTGAGGGTAAAACGTTGATGATACCCAAAGAGCTCGAAGACTCACAAAACAGGCGACGCGTTTTTGCGGAGTGAAAAAACAATGCTTCTTAATTTTCCATGGCAAGGTTGAATTTAGGTTTTTCCATTTTAAATTTTCTTGAATTTGCAGGGATCGATAAGGAGAATTCATGTACACTCTGGGCAATGTTCCAGTTGAAAATTTCTCAAGGATTCCACGAGTTAAAACAGCAGAAATGATCTTGGTGGGAAGGTGGACAATCTGTTGCAGGAATAAATTCATTCATGCGTTACAAAATTAGCTTTTTGAATTCACTGTTTGCACCAGAAGCTTGTGTATCAGTGAGAATAGATTCTTGGGTGGAGGTTTCCCTAATTTTCATTTAAAAAATGAGGCTTGGAAAAATTAGAATTTCTTATGATCCATTAGTTGGATCCATTTTTATATGATGAAAGAAAAGTTTGACAACATATTTTTTGCTTCAAGTTAGAACCGTTGGATTTTTGTTGGTCGAAAGTTGGTGGAGTTGAGTGCTTCAAAAGTTTGCATGTTGTCAGTTGTACCATATGCAAAGCCTTTTTTTTATAAAGCTGTTTTTTATTTTGGAAGTTTTTATTCCACAATGCAAGAAATAATTGTTGACCAATTCGTTGCAGAGAGAGCCCACCTGTACACCTGTACTCAGTTGTTTGATCCCTCCGGCAGTTTCAAAGTTAACTGTTTTGTGTCCAGATTTTGAGTTTGCGTATTTTTTTGAATGCTGATTCAAGTACAGGAAACATTTTGATGAGTCATTTAAATGTATCTTGGATAAATAAGCTTTTCCCCTTTTGTTTGAAAGGAGTACATAAGCAGAACAGCTAGTTGCATGAATGCTGGTTGGATGAAAAACCAGCTTTTCGCGCCGATTTCACTTTTTTGTAAGCAATTTTCTTCTTGCGATAATCAATGTGACACGAACCTCAACTCCAAGTTCCCAATATGTTTCTTGTTCTATCCTGTCCATTGAAAAGGTCAGAACATAGCATGAAAGATCAGCTTCCGGCTCTGATTTCGTTTTTTTCATGCAATTTTCTCATGGGATAGTGGATTTGACATGTTGGACCTTGAACTGACCAGGTTAGCAATGAGTTTCTATCTTGTCGATTCTGATGCTGTCCATTCGGAAGGTTCTGCTGACCTTCCGAATGAACAGCATCAGAATAAAAAAAAAAAATCGAAAACCTAACAAAAAAAGAAACGCTTGGATGCAATGGGGGAGATGTTGCCCTTTTTCAAACTGCATGCTATGGCAGAAGATCTTGAACGTGCTTTCGCCGGCTAAAAGCAACCGTCAAAACACAGAAATAAAAAGTGGGTTCGAGGAATGAAGGAAAGAAAGTCAGTCGACGGGTGTATGCAGATACGTTTGATGTAATTCAGCCTGAAACCATTCTCGTCTTCTCCGTCATCATATGATGCCCTCTCAGTCCGTGACATTCGCTCGTGCGAAAGCAGCAGCCCGTTGATAACCCCTCGGGACCAGGGTTGAAACCCATATAAGAGTCTCCTTGACTTATTCTCGTGGTGGAGGAGCGAAAATTTGTCCCCCCAAGTTGCCGCGTCAGTTCAGTTGTGACTTGTGATACGGGAGATGAGTAGCTTCGGGGGCTTTTTTCTCGGCGAATCTCCCTGTTTAGTGTGTGCTCAGACCCGGGGACACCTTTTCCTTCCTTCTTGACTGTACCGTAAATTTTATAAGGACGTGAATACAGTATACACAAAGCATGGTTTGAAGAGGCCACCATGAGGAAACATGTTTGCATTCGCGTTTGAGGCCACATTTCTTTTGTTACTACTGCTACTTACGATAGGGAGTGTTTTTTTTTTTAATTCAAAAGACTAGTTGAGTTTGGGGAATCAAACTGCCGATTAGCTTTCGGAATACGATAAGTTAGAACCTTTTGACTGATAGACTGATCTCTCTGTGGAAAATGGGACAACAATTCATCCCCATTCCGACTCACGAGTTACGAAAAAACTGTAACTTCTCAAATTTTGCTACAAAAGACGGCAAAACGCTGAATGAAGAGTTGTAACTGAATAATGTGAACTTCTCTAATTTGAAAAGCTGCATGTCAAATTTATTGAAGTGCATGTCTGAATTGCTTTAGAAGCAATGCATTGAAAACCTCCATACATATGACTTAAATGCTTTCCTCTCAAACCTGGGTAACTCAAGTTTCCTGAGGCATTTTAGGTTCCATTTTTTTAACACTGGAAACAGAAAATTAAAACAATGTTATCATGAATTTTGAAAGGGAATGAAAAACTAGATGGGAAAATGAAACCTTGCCTCAAAGTTCATGATCATGTTTATGCATTTTAAAAGCAAATGAATGCCTGGAATATCACCAGTTACAACTACAGTTGAACCCCGTTAAACCGCCCCCCAATTAACCGCCACCCTCGCTTCCCTCCACTTTTTCCTGGCAAACAAATCTTCCCAAGCTTGAAGGGATGGGAAAACCCCTTTTAACCGCCATCCGCCAACTGCCAATGTTTTCTGCCAAACAAACAGGATTTTGGCACTGATTTTCACCCCCATAAACTGCCAATTTTTCGCTCCTCTCTTCAAGGCTTTATTTTTCAGGGTAATATTTCTCAAGATTCCATTTCTTATCAAGTCCTTTTAATAATGTCTCTTGCACTGATTTTGTCCAGACTTTACAAAATTATCCACCAGCAGAAATTTGTTCCTGGTATCCCCACACATTCTCCAGGTCCCAATTTCTTCATTCTGTGCTTCTTGGGGGACATCCACCTCCCAAGCAATATTCCATAAACTGCCATAATTTTTAATTAATGAGCAGGTGCGCTCGGTCCTTTTAGGCCACCAGGGGCTTTCATGATTTTAGGGTCGTACATTAAGGGCATGATAACAATTCATTCATACAACTAGTATAATTACCAAATGTTTCATACTTTAGGTTTTTTCTATGGGGAAGAGTTACATGAAGTGATTTTAATCTTTTGTCCACCTTCAAGCATGTATATTAGAAATGCAATTTTCATTCGAGTTACTCATTGAAAAGTTGCCTGGCCAGAAACAAATATATCCGTTGATGGTCATGATGGAATTGGAAATCTAGGCATTCTAGGTATTATCTTGTGTCACATTGTATTGCCTTTCTTTCTGTGTTCTTTGAATTATTTTAATTGTATTTTTTGCAAAGCAACTGTTGTTTTAATCTTATATACGTTGGGGCTCCATGTGTGCTGGACTGGTTATTTTTGATTTTATCTGTAATGGAATCTGCCATTGTTTTGCATTTTTGATTTTATCTGTTACAGGATTTGCTATTGTTTTGCATAATGTTGCTTTGGTGAATTTTGCATTTGGAAATCATGAAATAGAGGCAGTCTCAGTAACAATAGCACATGGTTCATTGCTTCCCTTGGTTAAAACTAACATCCAACTCTAAGGTTTCAAAAGAGAACTTTCAACATATATTACTTGTGGGCTGCATAAATGCTCCTACACTTTTTTTTTACCTGAAATTTGGAAAAGTTTGCAATTTGTAGATAAAACAAGCCACGCGGAAGAAAGTAGAATTCATTCTTCTTGCTTTACTGCATCAAAAATGTTTTTTCTCTTCCCAGAAACCTCCTTATAAGTTCAATTTTTTCTTGGTCTCTTTAAGATCAACTTACAGAGCTTAGATTGTACAAAACAATATGGCCACATGAAAATCAATATTTGATTATCTTACAATAAAGATGCACGTGCATCCAGCTTGGCACAAATTTTTCTCATTGGAAAGGCCTGGATAACAATTACAGTGAGTGCATCTCAAAATTCATGAGATCTTGAATAAAGATTATTTTACTGAGAAATTCAAAGTATTTGTTTATTTATCTTTTTTCGTATTTTTTTCTGTAAGCATTCGAATGGTGAGTTCCTGGCGGATGTGGAACCAAAAATGAACGTTGATCAATCGGTGCCGCAAATCCTGAATACGACGATTTGATACTCTTTGTGCGATGCATGCTTGGGATCATTGTCAAAAATAAGGTGATTTTCCAACTTGACACTGTGCAAAACGGAAGATCAGTTGTTTGCCAAAAAAATAAAACCCCCAATGCACATTCAAGTTCGGCTCTTGTTCACATTTTTTGAAAAGTCTTTTCTTCATTTGAACGAATCAGGAATTGCAGAATAGACGTAGTCCCTGTAAATAGCCGACCAAAGATCCCATCAAGGAATGAGCGATAACAGTGCTTCTCCGGCGGCGGCTCAATTTCGAACGATATCCCTGATCCTTCTCATCCTCATCTACGTCCTTTTACCCCCCGTGAAACCCCCCACTCTTCTCTGGAGAATTCAGAGATTGCGTCGACTCAAAGTCGAGGCCCGACAGCCGTGTNATGGCCACATGAAAATCAATATTTGATTATCTTACAATAAAGATGCACGTGCATCCAGCTTGGCACAAATTTTTCTCATTGGAAAGGCCTGGATAACAATTACAGTGAGTGCATCTCAAAATTCATGAGATCTTGAATAAAGATTATTTTACTGAGAAATTCAAAGTATTTGTTTATTTATCTTTTTCGTATTTTTTTCTGTAAGCATTCGAATGGTGCGTTCCTGGCGGATGTGGAACCGAAAATGAACGTTGATCAATCGGTGCCGCAAATCCTGAATACGACGATTTGATACTCTTTGTGCGATGCATGCTTGGGATCATTGTCAAAAATAAGGTGATTTTCCAACTTGACCCTGTGCAAAACGGAAGATCAGTTGTTTGCCAAAAAAAATAAAACCCCCGAAGCACATTTAAGTTCGGCTCTCGTTCAAATTTTTTAAAAGTCTTTTCTTCATTTGGACGAATATCCTTAACGTCTTATCTGCATCAGGGACATTTATCGGCTGGTTTCTAGGGTAGTTCCTTACTCGCTATTGTCACGAAGAGGCCGCCGCCGAGTTAAAGCTTGCTATAGGGACTAGGAAGAGTAGGAGATCTACGTCCTTTTACCCCCCGTGAAACCCCCCACTCTTCTCTGGAGAATTCAGAGATTGCGTCGACTCAAAGTCGAGGCCCGACAGCCGTGTGCCGTTCTTGTCGCTTGTCGTACTGACGTTTTGACGTGCCTCTGTTTTTTCCGCTTCTTTCTTTTCTTCTTCTTATTCTGGCCCATCTATCGACGCTGTTACGTGAATCCCCCCCATGCTAGCAATTTGCTTGGAAGCACGGTTTTCTTCGCATGCATTTTTTGCTTAAATAAGCGAATTCAGAAATTCACTGATATTTTCTTCTGCAATGTCGAAGTATTCCAGAGAAGAGAAAGGTCCACGTTCAAAGCCTTCGATGCAAAACCTCGACAGTGTTCTTTGTTCTTGCGCGTTCTTCGTTGAATCCAAATATATCAGGTCAAACTTTTCGCAAGAAAATTCACTGATTCTATTCAACATTTCTTCTTGAAAACTATGTGTGTGAAGTTCGAAAGTTGATGGTAGTTTTCAGATAGTAGCAACATCCATCCAGCCATAGTTTAAATATAAATATTGTGTAGATGTGAAGAGGACAAAGATGCGATCTTGAACTGCAGCATACGCCAAATAATGTGAACAAAAATGTTCGCGGAATGACGAAAAAATTATTCGATTTGCAACGTAAAAAGGTGAGACTGCAATATCGAGTAATTTGGATACATCTTCAGGTCAAACAAGAAGGCAGCCTCACGACAAGAAACGGCAAATTTCGGAATTTTAATGAACAGTAGTTCCGAATTTGAATCATTCAATATCATCATTGACCAGTTATATTTCATGTTGTGATGTATTTTCTTTTTTTGGTATCAATTTGTGCTTTCATGCTCTGGAGTGATTAAATGTCATTCAGTGGATTTGGGTTGGGTAGGAAGGGGATGTGGTTGTGGAAATCTTGATTGAACCTTGTGAATGCTGAGAAGCGGCAAATAAAGTGTTCTGTTCATTCATTCATTCATTCATCATCATTGATCATATGGACCTTAATGAGACAAACAATTTTTTAGGAATGCCACATTACCAAATCCATCTCACCTCTATTTTTTTCTGAATCACAGTAATTTTTATCCCATCCTTGTTTGTAATTTGAATTTTTTTCAGGTGACAGTTGTGGGCTTTGGTAAGCGACTAAATAGTCTGACAAATTTAAGACTATTCTGTTTGAACATAATTTCAACTAGTAGCATATGCGTTTTTGGGACCTAGAACTAGAAGTAAAACCCACTATAAGTCTTCTTTGTTCCTGATCATTGAAAAATATATTTTCCTCCATTTTGAGGCTAACCAAGAGATCAAATGGACCTACACCAGAGAAACACCTCTTTAAGTTGAATTTTGAGGAACCTGCCAAAACAATTGAGTCATGGATGTTTTGAGTAACAGAAATGAGCATTTTTTGGGAAAGATAGAAGAATTGCAATAAATTGTAAATGGTGACATCCTGGGCCTTAAATTGCTGCATGAATGAATTATCATGATGGTATACTTTGAGGAAAACGTTCATTTGCCAAATTAGTCCCTCACTTCCATTTCAAAGCACATCAAGTTAATTTTATCACTTTTCTCTTTCCTGTGTCAAGAAAATAATAGCCAAAAGGCCACCAGAAAATTCGGTTGTTGGGTACCTTTGATATATATAGGGAAGCGTTTGTGTTAGGAAGGTTCTTGATGGCTTGTTTCTAATTGAATTCAAACTGGGAATTATTGAGGAAATTTGACTTGGGCAGGTTTCCCACTCGGATGATCCAATTTATTGAGGTTCAACTGCATTTCATTTTTTACGAGATTTCTTACTACAGTATTCTTGTTTAAAGTACAGAAAAACTCGCCGAAAACTTTGCAATACGGCCTTTACATAAGTCACCTCTCTCCGTATGAGAACATTGATTCAAGTGTTAAATCCGTGTTCGTCAGTCATATCAGGAATAGGGTTCGATTACCATTTTGTTCAAAGGCATGACTCGAATGAGAGGGAGAATACCAGAGTAGCTCGTGCGACAATAAATCCACAAATCTAATCGGAACCCAAATCAGCAGCAGGTACGCGAGCGACGCTGTCCGATCCACTTGCATGTCGGTTCAATTATCGGGTGATTACCGGATTGCTCCCGGAAGGAACCGGAGACTCCCACTCAAGAGCAGGAATGCTACAGGAAATAGAGAAAAAAAAAAGAAAGGAAGAAAGAAGTCGCAGCATCTCGGATCAGCGTCGCTGCTGAGCTCAGGAGGTCCTCCCAGTGGCCCGGGGCAAAATTAAAGTCCCAGATGAACAGATAATGCCCTCCTTAATGGACGGTATAATCCAGTTAAGCCTGGCGCGAATAGAGATTTATGCGCTGCGATTCCTTGTGGCAGCTCGACGTCTGTCCCCTCGGCCTCGTTCTGTGCCAAAATCGATGGATTTGGTTTCCCGCACGTTGACTGAGTGGGGAAACAAGAGAACTCCGGCCAAATGCTTGGGGGGTACTGCGCATAATTTGCAATTTGCTCAGCTGGGATTATTTGGAAGGCGGACATGCGATAACTCATTCGGAAGGAAATGCAACCACGCTTCTTCCGATTCCATTCTCAGTACAGTAATGTACTGCCCATGCTTGTTCCATGAATCATCTCCATGACCTTGCATTCACGTGTAGCTCATTATTGAGGAATCCATCGAAAGGACCTCCCAAGAACATGTTGAGAAGAAGTTTATCAAGTCATTTTCACCCATTTGATGCAGTACTTCAAATTTTTCCGATGAACCACCACAAATACATCTTTTGGCTTAAAGATGAGCCCAAAAAGCAAAGAACAAGCACACCCATCCTAAATCTTTATTGTGTTTCTCATCATAAAAAGAACTCTCAAAAAAGATGGGCGAAATTAGACTTTTTGCAATATGAACTGCAATATAATGAATTTTTGATAAACATTTTTTTGTATTTTTTGAGTATAATAGGCTAATTTTTTTGATAGTCAACAAAAGTTCGAAAAACGATTTTACCATTTGTCTAGAAATGCTGTCTAGAAATATTTGTTTAGAAATGGGCAGATTTTTTGAGTTGACAAGTCGCACAGAGTCAAATCGTCTGCATGTAGGGGTGTCTGTATGTCGAGGCCCCCACTGTAAATCCTAAGCGTATATACGTTCATACAGTTCAAGACGTACTGTACGTATATACGATAATGCATTTTCCCGGAAAATTGATCATTCATGTTATGGAAGAACGAGTCTGATTGTCTTCCACAGGACAATGGCGTGAAACGCAACTCTATTCTCGATCAGCACAACCGGCAGCAATGCTTGAAACATGATGCAATCCACTCACCTGATGATCGCCAAGATTCTGCACGGAACACGGAAGCGACACGTTCCTGCCAATCGTGACCGTCATGTTTTGCAAAGGCTTGGAGAAGAATGGAAGGTTTGCCTGCCAAGTAGCTCCTGAAAAACAGGTGAAAAAAAAAAACCGTTCCCGTGCGAATTAAGAAAGCATTCCTTGATCACGCGAAGGCCGAGGGGACTATATACAGCACATTACGCATACGCATAACTTTTCGAATTTTCCTTCCTCATTAGACAAGAATTTAATTCACAGCAACATATCTAAAATCCTCTCAAAAGGAGGGTCATGCCGGGTAAAGTGCAAGAAGTCGTTTTGGCGGATGAATCCGTTCTTTCCTCCTATCACAGAATTCGATAGCAGGCGTTGAAATTACTGGGCTTTGCGCTGCTGCAGGTCTTCTGCTCACATCAACGCAGACGCTTCCGGGTTCTCCGGAACTACTGCATGGATAAGGGGAAGATTTAACGAATTTAACCATTAAAGTTTGACGTAGAGCGGTTTATACTGTTGTGTACAGAACTACATCTGAGGAAATCTGCACTACGAATACGAGTCAGAAGTCATGGCTGAAAAGCCTTCGTAATTCTTCTGGAGATTGGTGAGATATGCTGAAGAAATGTCTCATTGGGATACGAAGCGGAATGGTAACCGTGGGGCGAAGTGTACAAATATACATTACAAAGCCACGATAATTGAATTTTTTCCTTAAATAAAAATCCTGCCATGGCAATTTACTTCTTAAATTAGGTAATCATTCAAAACGCTGCTATTTTTCACGGAAACAGAGGTTTACACGTATAGGATTTTTTATTTTCGTGCTCAATTCAGGAAACAGAAAATCACAAAATCCCTACTATAAATGTCATTACGCAGTTGTTTCACAATTGATTTTCAGGTCGAAGTATTTCAGATACGGTAGTTCAGTTTTGCCCCTTTTTTTTCTCCATAGAGTTTGTAAATTGGCATTCCTGGACCTTCAGAACAGCTCAAGCTTCATTGTCCATTTGGATATACTGTATCACAAGATAAGTTTGCAGTCAAATTTTATTTTCATTGAAACGCTGCACGGAATTTTCACGAACTGAAAAATATCATCAAGTGATATAACCTCGTTGACTAAAATCATGCATGGAATTCCGATGCGTATTCTTTCCATTCGGCAGATTTTGTTTTTCTTTCAAAAATCCTCGTTCCACGTTACAAAAGTTACTTGGACGCTGATATCAGGTCCAGTATTATTTCATGCAAATTCATGAATGAGATTTGGTAATGTTAAATGTCCAGAATTTTAGTTTTGAATGCAGGGCTGATTGATACAAGCTTTACTTGCTGATTGTCTGCATTCAGAATGTTCAAAAAAATTTTCACACCCGGCTATTTCCACACGCATGTATATTCAGCATACTCCAGCATATCAAAAACAAATTATTATTTAGTCATTAGAAGAAAATATATCACAGTGCATGAAAATGAATGATAAAGATTTACCTTTTTATTTTTAAGAAAGACAAAAATCACAAGGACAATGTCTGAGCAAACATTTGAGTTCAAAGTGTTCAGTTTGTTCCCAGATACTGTACTTTTTAATTGATCGAAAAATTTGGAAATAATCTTTGAGGAGAAATCACGTCCTGGACCTTCAAGATTTGGGAGAGTACCATATTTATTTTATTTGTGAGAATCCGAAGTCTTTTGATAGAGTAGTTCAATTCTGATGGCGTGGAATGCAGGGCATTAATACTACTGTACTGTAATTTGAAAAGATAAACTTGTGCTCAGAACTGGGCATGGAAATCATCGCTTGTTCAAGCACCTCGTATTTATTTTTCTTTTTTGAAATAGAAGTACAGAATAGCTTCATGATGCTCACCAGCGCCCAGCATGAGAGCGAAGTTAATCACGATCGACGGGATGAAGAAGAACGCGTCAGGAATCCAGTGCTTCGCAGGAGATGTTGAGATTAGGTACATTTTGGAAGAAGAAAAAAGGGCTTGTTTCCCTCGGGTCACTGTCAGCCTTGGATCAGCATCGCGCGTTGCTTAATTCCCGGAACAACTCGATTCATCGTCGACTTTGTCAGCTTTCATGCGACGAACGGCGTTTCTGCCTCGGTCCGTTTTCAATGCCAAACGGACTGCTGGAAGGAATAAATTATTGCCGGAAGCATGAAAAACGGCGTCTGTGGGGAGGCAAGATTATTAAGCAGAAGAGTCATCGGAAGAGTTTTTGTCGCGGGTTCTTTTCTATTACACCAGAGATCTGTGCTGCTTGTTCCTTATCGTGATGAAAAGCTTGGAACATTTTCTATGTACTGGAAATACTTTCAGCAGCCTTTTTTTAAAAGACAATTTGGCTTACGGATAATTCGTCTTGAAGCATTTGTAATGACATTCATAATTTTACTAAACTATATGCCGTGGGACCCCCACATGCAGATGACCGGATATACAGACAATTCAACTTATATGGGTACCTGAAAGAAAAAATGTATCCCGGAACATCTGCAACATGTCTCAATAAGATATAAGGAAACCACTTTAAAAATGTCTATACAAATGAAAAAATGTCATTCTTTAAATGTCAATATCGTCTCTTGATCTAGTTTACCTTTAAGTCACAAAAAATTAAACTTAATCAATTTGCTCCAGTTCCTAGTGAAAAAATAAGGTAATTTCGTGCTTCTTTTTTTTTAGAATTTTTTTCATCATCTGAGCGCAGTACAGAAAAACTTGTGCTTGTTTTTGGATTTCTGGGACCCTTTTCATGCCAAAAGATTAGCTTTTGTGCGGTTTTGTCGTGATCAGTTACAGTCTGTTCCTGAAAGTAAAAGGAATTTATTTGATCAATTTTTGGGGGACTTTTTCTGCATTTTTCATCAATAAAAGAACCAACTGAATGTATCATCAGTGAAGTCTAACTGGAAAAATTATCCAGCAACAAGGTCCAAGCACCATTCATGTCCACATCTTGGGACCCTTTTAGTGAAAGAGGTATTTCAAACCTGAACATTTAAGAATGCATCTGATAACTGCCGTTTATGAGGATCATTTCAGTCATCTGGTGTTCATAATTTTTAAAAGTGAAATACTCGCCTTTAAAATATTTAAGAACGGCGACTTTATTTACCATTTTACACTAAAAGGCATCATTTTAGAGGAACTTAAGCTTTTAGTTTAAACTGTGATCAATCCCTGAATTATTCATTTGGAGCACGTGTGACAGATAAATTGTCAATCTTGGATAGTACACCAGAAATCGCCTGTAGAAATCAAACAGCGGTTGAGGTTGAATCAATGCTATTCAGTATTGACACGGATTTCTAAAGTAAAAAAATAAATACATTGGATTGACGCAAAGAAGAAGAAGAAGAAGACCGATTGAAGATTGCACTTCCCGGATGATGCGAACGAATGAGGCGGAGGACTGAGGCGGCACTGCGTGAATGTTGATGCCGAGCCGCGATCCGAGTCTCGTATCCTCCATGAAGCATGCGTCCAGTTACTTTTTCCGCCAATAAATTGTCCCCTGCGCACTGTTTCTCTGTCATTGTTCCTGGGGGACATTTCCTTTATTGCCCCTTTCCCACCCACGAAAACCCGCACATACCGTTTATGACCCCTCGGGTCTTCCACTTTTGCTCAAGCAGTCCTTCGAAACGGCCTGATTACGGACGATTTCTTCTCTCTTTATACATATACTGTATATCCCGACCCCCGACGATGAAAGTTTCGTCGAGAAACCTTTGATTTCGTCTTCCAACATGTCTTTTCCATTTGAGTAATTAGTTTTGCGTCATTGAATGGCCTTATTCGCCACTTGATAGTATTCGACTACATCTTTCCGAAGTGAGGCCTTGAAGTCGAGGATATGCGAGAAATTTAGGAGATTTTGGCCTAGAAAATTACAGTATGTTCAATGATAAATTACTATAATTTGAATGGCATTCAAAGTCTCGCAGCGTTTCCAAAAATGTCACTGTACTTGTGGTTCATCAAAAAAGTTTGAATAGATGGATCATTATTATGCTTTGTGTTACAGCACGTTGAATGTGAGACACCATAAGAATTCGGAAACTATAATTCAGGAACATGGATTCATAGTTTCCTTATTTTTTCATCCATTTTCATCTTTCTTTTTGGCACTCGAATACCGACACACATCACTCAAGATTATTCTCAAACAAGCGGTTTACGTCTGGATTTGAGAAAAATTAAAAAGTGCTAAAATTAAATGTCAACTTAATTTGAGTACCTTGTCTGACAGTTATGGTACAGTAGTTAGAGATATATTTTTTAGAAAAGTTTTCTTGTGATACCAAACATTTTAAACAGGGTGCATCCCTCTAATTCTTCGTAATTTCAGCGAAATACACAGACAATTTTATTCACTTGCAAAAATTTGCAATGCAAGCCTGGAGCAAATCGAATATTGCTTGAAATTTTCCAAATGAAAAATTACCTGAATTGGAATACAATTCACCAACAAAGACCGAAACGGCTCGATTTCCATTATCGTTTTTTTGTTGTCGAAATCTCAATGAAGAGCAGCAGTGAATTCAAGTTTTAGACTTTGGTGAAAGAAGAGCAAGGCCATGAAACAGAAACCAAACACTTTCGAGGAAATTCTAATGATGCCCGCGGTGATGCAAAATTTTTACGATACATGGTTTCATCATGACAAGGATGACAAATGTCACAATCGCACTCACTTCCAACAGTGTGAAGACTAACTTTTCTTTGCGGGGTTGATGAATGGGTATTACTCGGGTCTCCTGATGGATGCAGCAAATGAAGCAAACACAGCGTCCTATTAAGAGCAACGCGTCTTCCTAACCCCAAATGGCTCCAACGATTCATGGGAGAAGATAAGGACGAGGCGTTTCATTCCTTGGCCGAAAACAGTGACTACATGGAATGTATGTATCAGAAAAACACTTGCATCCTTGCAGTTCCCTGCGTACAATTTTAATTCTCTCGCACGTTTTTTTTTTTTTTTTTACTTCCTAGAATTACTGCATTCTCACATAAGGTGAGAATTTGAGAGGAACCTCCTCCTCCATTTTGGCTCACGAAACATCAAATCAGCTGATACCGTCTTGATCTAGTTCATTTTAACCAAATTCATGTAATTTTTGAAAAGTAATGCGTGGAAAAATTTCCATTGACCCGCAACAATTTTCGCGTTTTTAGGAGAAAGATCCACTTCGCATGAATTCGATCTTCCAGATTCTTCAATCGAAAAAAAATCGATCATAAGAGAAATACGGTGATGCCCCTACATGAGGGTGCCACAATACATACAGACGATTTGACTTGTAGACGCTCAAGACTAAAAAAAAAATCGGTCTCAACATCTGGACACTGTCTCAAGATATGTAAACTTGACAAGCATCTCTGGAAAAATTAAAATTAAAGAATTTAGATGCCTTCAGAGCAAAGTGATCCTTAATTTGCTGGTCACAAGAATTAAAAATAAATCCTGCTATGAATTCACTATAATGTACTGTATATCATCAGCTTTGTTGCTTTTTCATATTCTTCCTTGAATTGTGCACAGTATGGGAAGACTTGTGCTTGTTCGTTGCTTTTTGGGCTCCTTATTTTTGCCAAAGCATAAGATTATGATGTGGGAGTACTTTGTCTGCTGAGTTATTTTATGCATCTTGGAGTTGAGAAAAATAAATTCAGATTTNGCACAGTATGGGAAGACTTGTGCTTGTTCGTTGCTTTTTGGGCTCCTTATTTTTGCCAAAGCATAAGATTATGATGTGGGAGTACTTTGTCTGCTGAGTTATTTTATGCATCTTGGAGTTGAGAAAACTAAATTCAGATTTTGGTGTAATTTTTCCTAATTTTTGATCAACAAAAGGATGAATCAAATATATCTGTGTGAATAAATGTGCCCCTCTGAACTCGTGCAAGGCACCAAAAAGCTTTGGAAAAGGCTGTAATGCTGCCAAAGCGGTTGAGAAAATGAAATCTAGGCTTGGGCACAAGGGGAAGTCAATGGTGATGTACAATATTTCTTGCAGGTGCAACTTGATTTTGATAACAGATTAAAATATGGCACACCGGCACAACCATCCTCTAGGAATCTCTCTTGCTCTCTGTCTAAAAATTGTGAAAAACAAAATATCACAAACCGTAAAAGAAAACCTGATTGTGCAGAATTTCTTTCACTGAAAAACTTGCATAGTGGAAGCTCCAACAAAAAGGCTCCAAATTGGGAGATAAAAAAGGCAGCTTTCTGTCCATCTGTTCTGCCGAGGACAAGCCTGTTTTCCTTTTTTTCACTTCCTTTATTCTGGCTGTAGGAACCTGAACAAAGAATAAAGAAAACAAACACACACACTCTAAAATTACAGTGAGTGACTTGAATGTTTTTCTCATCTTAAATGATCAGTTACATATATATCCTCATTAAATGCGAAGGGAAAATGTGATCCTCCATACAGATGTTATAACATAGGTGTTGAAAAAAAAAAGTGTGGTGATCAGGAAGGCAAGTTTTGACATTAGTGAAACTTGTGCTGATCTCCTTTAGAATCCCATGGAACCCAGTCTGAAATAAGGTTCCAATGGTTTCCCTGTATATCATTGTTCTCCGAAGAATATTTTCTGAAATACATGCAGTTTGCAATGACACGCTTCATCCCTTTCATCCCAAAATGTTGCTTTTCAAGTCTTGACTACGAAAATAGTCAATTGGAAATCAACAGTCTTTGTGTGCAGACCTTGCAAGAGTCAGCCAGTGTACTTTGAGATCTGTTGGCAAAATCTGATTTGTTGTGTTTGAATGCCAATTTAAACACAACACAGTACAGTATTGATTATGAAGATCTGGTGAAACAATCTTTGTCAAAACCATACAAAATAGAACAACATTGTAATAGGTCTTGGTTCCAGCTGCAGGCAAGCTGATTCAATTTTTCATTTAATTGACTCTTATTGTTGGAAAATATCCACCATTGTCAGAATCATTTCTAACAATAAGGACATCATCTACTTCAAACTGTCAAGCACAAACTACAGTACAGTACTTTCATATCCCTGGAATCTGGACCCAATGCTGCCAGTGTGAATAAGTGATGTTTGACAGGGATGATTTATTTATTTATCTTAGCAATGTGTCCCTTCTGTGGTCGTATCAAAAGTACAGTACTGAACAGTACAAGAAAATTTAAATGAGAAATACAACTATACTGCGTTATATACAATCAGAAATACAAGTGGTAGGCGTCACAAGGAGAAACAATTATTCCCAAGATTCGGAATTGAAGTCGTTTGTGAGAAATTACATTCTTTTTCTTCGGTTCGAGTCGGAGAAAATACCCTCCTTCATATTGGAGCCATCCCCGACTTCAGATACACACATTCCCGACTCTCATGGCGACTGCGTTTGCCCCAGGCGATTTTCCTTCCACCGTCTGGCAATAAATGCGACAATATATGTCGAATCCACGTCGGCCTGAAAGGAGACATGAAACCAAAGCAAAGGAAACAATGAAAGCCAGTCTAACTATAGGGCATATATGCTGTGTGTACTTCGAGAAGAGATGACAATAAACGAAACCAATGAAGCTGAGCGAACCATTGAGCAAAGAGCAGAGTTTAGCTGACTCAAGGCACTAGTTTTACGTTCGAGTACATATTGGCACACATGCACTATTTGTAGAAAATATCCCCAAAAATACGAAAAATTAAGGTTTGATCGACCGAAAATCTCTCTCAAAGATGTTCTCGAATTGTAGGACATTTTCGGACGCATGATAGTATGACGGTTTTACAGCCAGTGTGCTCGAAAAATGTAAATATTGTACACGCATTTTCAATCATAAAAATGTCTGCAGAACATTTCAATCAACATCAATGGTCTTCATTCAAGTAATATTGTCGTGATTTTCGACGACAAGAAGGCTTGAACAGCTTCATTTTACGAAGAAATAAAGCATAATGAGTACATTTTTTGCACGGTTCCTCAAATTTTCATTTCGTCCATGCTGGAAAATGAATTCGATCCGTTGTTAATCGGTTTCAGCAACATTTTTTAGTTGCTTTGTCGAAGTTTGTGTGGCATTCAGAAAATTGAGGATACCGAAGAATTCATCCCGAGCTGAAAAATTTTTGGGATAAATAACTGACAATTTTTGTCAATATCTAAGAAATGTGCTCTTACGATTTCCTATCATTGAATAATTTGAGGTAATGCAAAATGAATGTGATGGAGCGGCTCGTGTCAATTTTGTATAGAGTGTTACTGCAGATTATCGTTGTAAAGATATCCAACTTAACTGAATTAACAAAACCTGAGGTCGTTTTAATGGCAATTTGCTAACTAATTTTTCCGAGTTTACAATGGCTTCAAAGAATTAGGAACAAGCAGTTATGCATTTTTAAAATGATCTCAGTCCACAGATATGCAGTCTAGCTGTTTTAAAAAGTGCTAACGTATTTCAATACCAAACACACTGGATCATATAGTCGACTTCACGTGCAGTGAAACAAATGCTGACACAGAACTTATTGCCATTTTTGGGCTGAAAATTTCTGTACAGTACTGTGCTTACATACTGCGTGTATACATGGTCAAAATAGTTTTGGCATGCACGCGCATTGACCTACCACATGGATAGATTATTCACTCCGTGACCTAGACTAAATGATCGAGGATTGTATAGACGCATTCTTTTTTAAAGGTTAAAAACAAAAATATAGAAAAATAAACAAAGTATATAGCAACGACGTATAAGCAGTAATAGCAGTCCTTCGTGTGCTCTGCTTATTCTGCACTCATCCCGTCACTGCTTGCTTGATCCGGTCCCTTTTGACGCACACAGTTGCCGGGGAGCTATAGGACCCATTTAGGGGCTGAAGAAATA
>CAJPEX010003500.1:0-26870 GCA_905338405.1 Notodromas monacha
ATGTGTGTGCAGCATTGCAAAAGGGGCAATTGTAGCTGTATCGTTGATTATTGGATGTGTGTTGTTCTCTGGCTGATGAATAGGTGGATTGGCGAGATCGACGATGTGGTGATCTGGAGCGACTGCGAGATTGACAACGGTGTCTACGGGTTGGTGTTCTGGATCGTCGTCTCGATGGTGAGGAGCGCCGGCGTTGGTTGCGATCTGGTGATTTGGAATTTCTGGATTGTTTGGTGCGGTTGGAGGTTTCAGTGTGGTTATTTCGCTCCTTGGATGTATCTTTGTTTTTGTTTGATGATGAGGAGGGTTGGGTAAGGAATGTAAGTGTGTTAACGGTGGCTGTAGCAGGGTCATTGGACCAAAGGTATGTTTTGATCCATTTGTATCTATTTTCAGGATATTCGTTCCATGTGTTGGTGTCGGCGGGGTCATTTTGTTGGTGACATCGCATTTCTAAGCGGACATTGGTCCAATGCGCGGCTTGGTGTAGGAAGGACTTGATGTGAGGCCAAAAACGGGTATGAACCTGTGGCATGTTAGTTTGTAAATTGTTTAATTGTTCGGTGATTGCAATGATGTCCTCAAGATAGTCTGCAAGTGCGTTAGGTGTGTTTGCAGTTGGTTGGAGGTCCGTAAATTGGTTGTAGAGGGCAAGACAAAGGGATTGAATGTTGCCATATTGTTGGTATAGTGTGTGTAAATGATGTCCTCAAGATAGTCTGCAAGTGCGTTAGGTGTGTTTGCTCAACCAACCTCCAGGCATTTAACCAACATCTCCCGTTCTGTTTCCCTAACTTACAACGGTATAACAACCATATCACACACATCATACGCCTCTATCAGAAGAAGACAACAAAACAGAAACACCGCCCCAATAATGTCAAATGCGCGGTCACTGAGATGGCATAGGAATAGTTGAATATGTTCGGTGGGTGTGATGTAGTCACGTGGAAGGATGTGTACATTTTTAAAATGTGACCAGAGGCGTTTGAATGTGTAGGTGCTGTTTGGTAGTCCAGAAAACTGTTTGAAGTTTGGAAGTGCTGAACGTTTCTCATAATTGGTGACGTATTTTTCAGATGTCTGGGAGGGTCGAGTTCCGGTGGCGTAACTGAGGACAGCAGATGGATATGGATCGGCGTCTTCTTCCATTTTGAGTGTGCTGATGACGCTGGGTTGGAAGACGTCTAATGTAGGTGGGTTACTGAGTTGAGGAGGTGGTTGTTGTAGTTGTGTTTGCAACAAAGGTGGGTCTTGTGGTATAGGCTGAGGTGCGGAGGAGGCATTGATAGGTACTGGGTTAGTTTGTAAAACAGGAAATTGAACTCCAAGGATGAAGTGTTGCATAGGTCGTAGTGTGAGCCAGTTTGTGTGTAGTTGGTCAGGGGTGTGAAGTGCAATATTGTTGAGTTCCCATTGGAGTTGTTGGATTTGTTGGGCTTCTTGGATGTTGCAATTTGTCGTAGGTAGATTGAGGATGTATGCTGAAGCAGAGATAAGGGAGCGGTGGATTCGGCGAAAGGATGATTGTGTGTTGGGGGTTGCTGATTGTGTATACGTTCTGTCTCCTAGGACCATGGCCTGAGCAATTGTGAGGAGGCGTTTCGTGGTTCGGCGGATGCTGTGGTATGGTCGTTGTGAAGCAGATGTGGAGGACGTGTCGTCAGTGCGAATGGAAGGAGATCATGGTGGTGTGGAGGATTGTCTTCGTAATGGTGGTCGACCAGGGCGACATGTGGTTCCGCGGCGTGGATTGGACGTGGATGGAATGTTGAGGGCCTCAGAGGATGGAATTTTGCCAATTGGAGGTGTGTGGTGTGATACGCCAGAGGTGCGTGTGATTGAATTGGAGGATAATGGTCCGTGGCGTGGCATGGTGCTGGATGTTTGAATGAATTTGGATAGGTAGCGAGTTTGTTGGATTGGAAAGGTAGCACTGTGGGGTTTGTATAAGGATGTAATGTAGGAATTGAATTCTTTGGGGTGCTTTGTGGGAGATCACTTGAATTTGAAAGGTGAGCACTTGGAAATTAGGGCTATGATGCACTTGTGCACTTGGATATGAATTTTCAGGGTGTTTGAACTTTGCCAGAAGTGTTCTTCACACACTTACTGGCCACCAGTTGTTTTGTCAGAGACCCTTAGGTCAGTGACAAAATAAACTTTTAATGAAATGAAAGAAATGCGCGATAGGCCGTTTGCGGCCGAGACTGAGTCTCCAGGAACTATGTTATTTCGCACTTGTTAATAAATTGATGATTTCACAGGTTTCACAAATCAAGCACAAAAAAATGAAGTTCTCGCAGCCGACGTTCGAGATGAAGTGAAGTTTCTTCCGCGGATTTCATCTTGGCTTCAGGAAGAAGGATCCGGTTTTGGAAGACTTGTTTGGAGTGTTGGCTAGGTGTGTTTTTAGGTATTCAATTTTGGTGTTCGTGGCTTGTTGTGTGGCAAAGGTGTGTGGGTTCTATCGGGCGACCTCTAGGGGTCCCTGATAAAAGGCTTTCAAGAAAACAAGGGGTAGGAATGTCTACCTTAAAAAAGTGGAGAATGCTGTTACAGAGGAAATGATACTTCTTGGAATATCATCATTGAGGAATATGATTCTTAAGACAATAATAATAATGCGCATGGATGAAACTAAATTGCAGCCCAATCATATATGTTGAACTATAATTACTTTTTAAACTTGGGCAAAGGTATATGAATTGTTATCTGACAACTGGTTTCCGGGAATTGGAAGCTTTTCCTTCCAACTCCAACCTTCAAGAGGATGACCTTTTATTGCCAGATAAATATTTTACCTAACGCTCTGATTTGTTTGGGCTTAAGCCTTTACCAGATAAAATGAAGTATACAACTTCACTTATACAGCAATGTACTTTATTGACAGACCAATTATTGCAAGACACTCATGAAAACCTATGTGGACTCTTTCCACAAAGAGGGCTCTCTAACCACTGACTTGTTATTCCAAGTCCAGAGGGGCTTTTACCAACTATGGGACAGGGGAGAGGGAGAACACATCGCTCTCACATTCCTTAGGAGGGAGAGGGGCCTGGGGCAGCTAGCAACATGGTTTCCTGTGGTCAATGACCACTATTGAGGCCAAAGCATGAGGGGGAGAATCAGGGAATGCAGCAGTTGAGCAACAAAGCAAGACAGAAGATATATGATGGAATTCCTGCCCTTTCACGACTGGAAGGACAGGTGCACAGCAGAGTGAAATGCATTTGCACTATTGCAAATCTAGGAGACACAACATGCTAGGAACTCTCATGCAATCAGTGCAGGGAATAACAATCACCTGGCACAACAAGAAAAAGCTTGCTTTTTCAGGTGCATAAGTGTGAAAGTAATTTTAAATCCCATATTTTTTCAGTTCCAATCTTAGTCTCCTTGAATTCCAAATCTTCACATTATGATTACTCAGTCTGCTCAGTTCCACTCTCTGACTCATGCTGAATTTCTGAAGTTAAACTATTGGAAACCTTGTTCCTGACCATACTAAACTTTTTCTGTGGAAAAGTTTGAAATTTACAGCCCCTTTGAACTATTGAGGGAACAATCCTACATTCAATGACAATACACTGGCAAAATCATTGGGGTATTTCACTGATGTCTTCTTGATGAGTTGCAGCATGATGAAAACGGTTGTGATGATGACTGTTTGTTGTCTTGTGATGAGGAAACTTGATGTGAGTTTTGTTGTTGAAGTGGAGAAGGGCTTCTGATGGTCTGGGTATCCTCTGTAACTGTTGTTCTTCCAGACAGATGATGCAGGAGTTTTTATGGAGTTCCAGTTTTGATGGATGAAGTTGTCTCTTGGTAGTTTTGTTGCCACATACAAGTACACATTTGATACAATATTCAACAGTACACAAATACAATACATCTCAACAGACACATAGTGAATAAGCAGTGGCATGGAAAATAAAGAAAAATAAACATACAATGCACATGCCATATTTTGCACAATAAAATAAAATAAAGTATATCCATGACAGACAAACACATTGGATACACAAAATATATATATGCATCTGAAATTCTGAATACATGATAGATGCAATAAAAATAAAATGAGATTGCCATAAATAAAATAATATATTATAGTGGCAATACATATTTTCAATATATGCACATCAACAAAAACATACAGTTTATATATACATTCAGTATTTTGTGACCTCTTTTATTTTATGCTTAGTTCTGTTCGACCAAATTGATGGAAGGATAAGGAAGCCCTTCCAGAAGTTACCATCAAAGCTATATCTTCAATTGGAGATGCAACTTGAGGTCTTCTTTTTCTTCTGGCCATGTATACTTTGATTTTTGCATAGCAAAAACAAGCAAGACATGTTATTATTATTATTGATGTTATCAGAAGGCCAATAACATAGAAAAATCCAAAGTCTCTGAAATGAATTTGGATATCATTAATATCCTCAATTATTTTTCTTTCATTTTTCTCTTCATTTACTTCAGTTACTGCAGTTAATTCAACTCCTTTGATTTCTATGCTTGGGACCAGGTCAGAAAAGGGTATATTTATCAATGTGTACTTACAGGAGTTGTGGAACTGTAGAATACCAGAATGTGGCAACTCATAAGAATTCTGAGTTGGTCCACTTCCTTGGTCAGTAAAATACTGTGTTATTCTACCATTGTTAATGTTAGTGTAAGCAAACTCATCCTCATCAAGTCTTGAGAAAGTGTTTGCTGGGGCCTTTACTTTTTCCAAGGCACATCTACTAATAACTTCACTTTCTGATTCTTTTTTCAGAATTGAAGTTATGCAGGGGTCAGCTAATTTACTTGGGACTGATTGTAATTTACATAACTGACAAAAGTAGAAGTCTAGTGAATGGATACAATTAGGCATTTCATGCAATTGTAATCCATATACTTTATTTGAATTCATTAATACAAATGAATCTTTTTGTTTTACTTGCTTCCACTTGGGAGCACCAAGATAAGTACTTTCAGCTATTGGCACTGAATGTACTTTTAATAAATTGAAGAAAGATGCATATGTCAAAATTGGGACAATTGCAATTATGTGATATACACATTGCAAAGTTAGTTCTTCTGTAGAATTGGAATCATGGCAATTCTGGAAAGTGCTAAGGGTGAGTGGATTAGTGTAGATTATTTCAATTAGTTCATTTTCAGACAAAATGCTTCCTGAAGCTGATAAGAAAGTTTTCAGGGAATTTCTTGTGCTATTAATGGATATGAGTCCTGTAGGAAATCTCAAATCATTTCTCTTATCAATTTCATTCAAGATATCCTGAAGGACTCTGTTAATTGAAATAATCTGTGTGGTTATACTCAGGGTTATGATCTCATAATCTGTGTCATTAAGGGTATCTTTAATTGATGAATTTGTGGCTATTGTTGTAGCCAGGGAGGTATGTAACTTCCTGAACAAATCATCAGTTGGAGTGGGTTTCACATATGCTCTTTTGGTATCAAAACTAGTTTTTGATTCCAAAGGAACATCAGCAATTTTACTTAAAAGAGTTTTTGGAGAAATATAAGAAAACATTCTAGAGGGAACCTTATTGTGAAGCAAGGCTTTCTCTAGTAATGTCTTACTCAATTTTTCTAGCTGTTGAGAAGCTAGTTTCAATCCTTTAGCAGTTTTAGGCACATGTCCTCCAAGTGTCAAAACTTTAGTGAGATAGTCATTAACCAGAGTATATATCAACTTGGCTTTGAATTGATAAGATCCAATGCTGATAGCACTCTGAATTGTCCATTTAATTTCAGGAATACAAATGGGGGGGGGGGATAACAGAGAAAGTTATTCCTTTATTTCCAACAAAGTTTCTGATGGGAGATAATTTATTGGATCTTTTGTCTGTTCCAACTATTCCTTTCTCTTCAAGGAATTCTTCAATTACTATTGCATTTATTTTTACTAAGAAAAGAAAAATCAACATCAGTTTAAACTGCATGATTGATTCTTTTGATTATTGCAGTACTTTTCTTACTTGTCAGGACTTACTGATTCTTCTTCAAATGAAGTATCAAGGTCTTCAACAGCTCTCTTCTCATCCAGGATCCTTTGTCTTTACTCCCTTTGCCTTTCTTCTAGTTCCTGGGTGGCTTCTTTCTTCTGATTTGCTTGTCTATTTCTTGGTCCAAGGACATTTGCTGGGTTGATCCCTCCTAGGGCTCTTGATCCATAGGGTTGTCTTCCTGTTTTGGTTGGCAGGAGAGAACTCCTCTTGTCAGGGGCAAAGCTGCTTCTGAATGGAGAATCTGTATCTACAAAATCTTCACCAATAGTATCAGTCAAGCCTTCAAAGAATTCCTGAGCACCTTTATAAAATCTTTTAACTATTGCAGCTATAGGACTTACCTTTTTCATGGGAGCAGAAGGGGTTTTGATCTGCTCTTGTACTTTTACAGGTGTCTGTACTGTGGGTGGCATTGCTACTGGGTCAACTTGTGGTTGACCAATCTCCTGATTGTTTTCAGTGACAATTTCTTTTTCCACTGAAACAACTGGAGGTTGTGTTACTGAAAAGGGTTTCAAGTGTATCTTGAGTTCTTTGGGGGGAATTATTACTGGTTCCTCTTGCTCCTCAACAATGTCAAGAGAGGGAATCTGAGGACCTTTGTTGATAGTTACTTCTGAGGCATGACTTGGTGGATTCACAATCAGTGAATCTGGTATTTCCTCATCTTCTTTACTGAAATCATTTGTGGTGTTGTATGGGCGCAAATAACTGGAATGGACTATGTCATTCCATCCAGACTTGGGGTCTTTTATCCTGAATGAAACAGGATTGATTACTTGTGTGATTATGTAAGGTCCTTTGTACTTGGGTGACCACTTTCTTCCTACATAAGTGAAATAATCATGAGTCCTCAAAAGGACAAGATCATCAATTTTGTATGATGGAGCTTTTGTGCTCCTGTTTATTCTGGAGAGATAGGCTTCTTGTCTTTTCTCTATTATGAATTTAGCCTTCTCTCTTAGTTCTGAAATGTGTTGCTTCTTACTCTGTATGAAGTCTTCAATTTTTTTTCATAATTGTCTGTATCTGATAGATCCCATGGGACCCAATTTACATTTGGTTTTTGTCCCATGATCAATTCATATGGGGACATCTGTATGGACTCATGCTTTGATGAGTTGTGTACCCAACCAGCCAATTTTATCAATTGGTCCCACTTGTTTCTGTTATTGGGATCTAGATGAATAGCTAAGTATTCATGTAGTTCCTTGTGTGATCTCTCATTTTTTCCATTAGCCTGTGGGTGATAGGCTGTGGTGGTTCTTGCATTACTTCCTAATGCAGTTGCTAATTCCTTGAAAATGGCAGACAAGAAATTAGTTTCTCTATCAGTGAGTATTATTTTAGGGGCTCCATATAAACAAATCCAATTATCCATGAATGCTTTAGATACTACATCTGCAGTTGCATTCTTTAAAGGAATGAAAGAAATCCATCTGGAAAGTCTATCTTGAATCACAAGGATATATATATTTCCAGAGCTACTGCTTGGAACTGGTCCAACTAAATCCAAACTCACTTCTTCAAAATGATGAGAAGGAATAGGCATGGATAACATTGGAGAATTAAGTTTATAGATTTTGAACCTTTGACAGGTGTCACGGTTCTTGATGAAATCCATGACATCTCTGTCTAAATTTATCCAGTAGAAAGTTTCTTTAAGAGCAAAAATAGTTCTGTCAATTCCAGGATGACCAACTGCTGGAGATTCATGATATAATTTCATGATATACTCTCAGAATTCAGGAGGGATCCAAATTCTTAATCCATTCTCTGTATACCTGTATATAAAATTGTTTTTCTCCAGGAAATCCTTTCCTGAGGGCCATCTTTCTCTTGGAATCAAATGCAGATAATGCATAATTAATTCCAAAGGAATGTGAGGGACAAAATCATCACCAAAGAAAGCAGGTGATAGATAATTGCACAATTTAGAAATGGGAGGATACCTTGACAAGGCATCTGTATGTGGGATATTCTTACCTTTCCTATACTCCACCTGATAGTTGTACTCATTCAGAGTAGTGAATCATTTTATGGCTCTTTGAGTATCATTGTGTCTCTGTTTACTGAGATATGGCATGGCAATGTGATCTGTTTTTATGATGAAGGGATAACCCCAGAGAAATGACCTGAACTTCTGTACTTCATAGAATACAGCAAGGATTTCTCTATCTTCATTTGGATACTTACTTTCAGTTTAGTTCAGAGATCTTGAAACACAACCAATTAGTTTTTCCTTCTTACCATACTTCTGTGTTAACACTGCTCCAATAACAATGCTGGATTCATCTGTGGTTAATATTAACTCTTTGGAAAAATCTGGGAAAGCCAAAACTGGGGCTGTCATTAAACAAGTTTTCAACTCATTCACTGACTGCTCCTGCTCTTTATCCCAGTAGAAGGGAGTTTCCTTCTTTAATAGATTATGAAGAGCTTTTGCTTTAGTAGCATAGCTTTCTATATGAGATCAAAAATATCCAGTCAATCCAAGGAAGGCTTGAACACCTTTCACATCCTTGGGAGTTGGAAATTTTTGAACTGCTCTTAATTTATCCTCTGTTATCCTGATTCCTTTTTTACTAATCAGGAATCCAAGATATTCAATTTCTTCTTGGAATATCTGACATTTACTGAACTTTACTCTTAAACCAGCTTTGTCAAGTCTCTCAAAAACATTTTCCAAATGTTCAAGGTGAGACTCTGCATCTGGTGAGTAAATCACTATATCATCAATGTAGATGAAAGCATATCTTCCTAGACATCCATCTAGAACAATGTTCATCATTCTTTGAAATATACTGGGTGAATTCTTCAGACACATTGGGAGTCTCAAGAACTCATAGTGTCCTGAAGGGGTTGAAAAGGCTGTTTTATGCCTTCCCTTTGGGTGAATTACAATGTTGTAAAAACCATGTAATAAGTCTAAAGCTGTGAAGAATGGAGCTTCTCCAAGCTCCTCAAATATCTGACTTATTCTGGGTAATGGATGTGGATCTGTGATCACATGATCATTTAATTTATAAAAATCCACTACCATTCTCCATCCACCATCCTTCTTTTTTACCATTAAGGTGGGTGAATTGTATGGAGAAGTGGAAGGTGTAATTATACCTCTGTTGTTGAAGTCTGCAACAGCTTTGTCCATTTCCCTTCTCATTCCATGAGGAGTGGGATACTGTTTTGTGTAGATTGGTTGATCAGTGTCCAAAGGAATTGTTGGATGATACAAGGCACACAATCCTAGTTGATCTGTTTTTCTTGCCAAAACCTTGGCATATTTATCCAATATCTGTTTCACCTTGGATTTCAAATGCTCTGGGCATTTAGATTTTTCCAAGCTTGATTTTATCATGGATTCAGTAGTCTCTTCAGACTCATCCTCCTTGCCATGTAAATGTATTGCTTTTTCATTATCTTCTTGTATGTCTGTGTATGCAATCAATTGTTCTTCTTGGAACAATTCAGCTGATGCTACATTTGTTGTGGGGTTCAATTTTATTTCTTTGTTATCCAAGTTTATGCAAAGGGCATATACATAGCCTCTTTGGCTAACCTTGGATAAAGATCTTCCAATGATGAGATCATCATTGGGGCTGATGAACATGAACTCGGAACAATTCATATTTCTCTGTGGGACGAATAACTGGGACAATTGTAATTATATGTAATTTTACATGGATTAATTTCATTAGTTGTTGCACCACTTATACAACCAATGAAATTGCTTGTTGTTAAAGGGTTTGATTGGATTATTGCCATCATTTCCGTGGCTGATGATCCAATCAGTGATGCTCTATGCTTGGTTGATAATATGGTTGCTATGGCTGCATGCACAGCATCATATTTATATAAATACAGGGGGAATTGAAATTGTAGAATCAGATCAAGATCTTGTAGAAGAAAAGATTCAATATCTGCGATATGGGTCAATTCTGATCCCAGCGTGGTCAACTTCATCCAAAACCCAACAGTATCATTTGAAGAATTTCTCAAATCTTCTACTAGGCTTTTTATGCTGATGAAAATATCATCCTGATCCAAATTTACTTTCATGAAATCTGTTGGATGGATAATTGCACGTTCATTTTTTATTTGAACATCTTCAACCTGTACTATATTACGTCTTAAAATGGGAATTATATTTAAATGAGCCATATCATTGGGGAACGCCATACTAGTATTTCTTACCTTGGCTTCCAGAGTTGATGTGACAACATCCAAGTAGTGGGCCTTGTGTTGTAATATGTCCATTGACATGTTTACAACCTTTTCCAAGGCTACACCACTCTCATCAACCTTCTCAAGGAATTTTTAAAAATATTTCTTGGTTGTTCCTTGCAAATCTCTAATTCTTTTGACTAGGGCTCCTAAATCTAAATTTGACTCAATTGTCCAAAAATTATTTGGAAGGCAGACTGAGTATAATTCTTCTACGGTTACTCCCATATTTCCTGGGAATGTTCTTAAGGGGGATAACTTGTCAAATCTATTACTGTTGGAAGCAACTCCCTTGTCATCGGGGATCTCTTCAATCAGTAACAGATTAGTAAATTTCAACACTAAAAATAGTGCATAGACACCTTTGTATAGAGGGTACATTGCTCAACTCTGCTGTTGGGCAAGAACTGAGCGCATTCAAGGTTGAAAACCCATTAAGTATTATCTCTAAATCCATACCAGACATCATCCTTGGTTTTACCTGCAGGCGTTTCAATTTCACAACAGGCTTGCATTCCTTTTTTTCTTCTTTTTTGTAATCATATCCTTAGTGGCCTCCAAGGGGTCACTTATTGCTATGGGCAGCCTTGACTGTTGCGGCGTGCTGGCTGCTTCTGGTTGCACCATCATGGTTTCAGTCATTGTTGGTAATGTTTCCTCATTGGCGGCCATGATGGTCTCCTCTGTGGCTGTTGCTCCAGGGGATAAGAAACAACCTATTTCGTCAGTTATGTCCAAAAATAAATTGGTTAGTCTTTCCCAGAGAGTGGGCAATCCTTGTTGCTCAACTATAGTCTTATTAGGATCACAAGGAGAATGATATTTGGAAGATATATTAGAAGTAGCACTACTAGGTAGAGATTCAGTCCTTGGAGGCATGGCAGGAAAAAGATCAGCTTGACTTGGATTTTTGATATATTCTTTGGATTTGTCTAAAGCTGTTGTAGTCATATCAGCGGGTTCCGCTATGCCAACTTCATCTTCAGTCTCAGCCTCATTGTCTGTTTCTGAATCTATATCTTTGATATCCGGCTTGGAAAGAGGTTTTGGTGTTGGAAGCAATTTCTGTTCTATTAAAGAAAAATCGTCATTGACGTCCACAATATCTATATCCTTTTTGTCTTCCTAGGTTTGTGGAGATGGAGCAGAAGAAATGGGTCGGATGTTGTATGGCCTGACATAACTTGTATGGACCACTTCAGTCCATTCAGGATGAGCATCATCATGAATCTGTATAACAGCTTGGTTTATAATTTCCAGGACTGTGTAAGGACCTTTGAATTTTGCACTCCATTTCTTTCCGACATATGGCAAAGAATGCTGTCTCAGCCATACATTTTCTCCTTTCTCATATTGAGTTCCCTTTTGGTGAACGTTTAATTTCTCCAAATACAATGCTTGCCCTTTTCTGATGGCTATTTGAGCCTTTTTTCTGAGGGACTCCAGCTCTTCTCTTTTCGCATTGTAATATTCCCTGATGCTTTGAAATTGACTTGCATCATTTGGACTAGACAACCAGTTTCATCTGGGTTTGATTCCAGTAACAATTTCAAAAGGGGAGGCTTGTAAGGCCTCATGCTCTGTTGAATTATGAACCCAAGCAGCAAGCTTTAGCAGTTCATCCCACATACTCCTATTTTTGGGATCAAGGTAAAGGGTAAAATATTCATGCAGCTCTCTGTGTGCGAGTTCATTTTGTCCATTTCTTTGGGGCCTATATGCGGTAGTAGTATTTGCGCGGGCTCCTAGAAAATTGGCCATTTCCTTAAAAACGTTACTAAGGAAATTCGTTCCCCGATCGGTTAAGATCCTTTTGGGGGCACTGAACATACAAACCCAATCAGTTAGGAACAATTGAGCTGTAGTTTGAGCGGTAGCCTTGCGCATGGGAGAAAACACTATCCATCTGGACAGTCTATCTTGCATAACCAGGATATATCAATTTCCCTTCTGGCTATTTGGCACTGGTCCAACTACATCTATACTCACATCTTCAAAACATTGTTTTGGGATGCCTGTACTCAGGTAAGGAGTTCTATGTGAGAATGCCTTCCTTTTCTGGCATGTTTCACAGGTTCTTATATATTTTGCAACATCCTTTTCTAAATTGGGCCAGGTGAATTCCTCCTTTAAAGAAAATGCTGTTTTATCAATCCCACTATGCCCCATTGCTGGAGGATTGTGGAAGGATGCCACTAGTTTCTCTCTGAATTTTGAGAAAACCCATATCCTAGTGCCCTTTTCTGTGTCCTTGTACAGGATTCCATTTTCCATTCTAAAGTCATTTCCAAAAGGTAACCAATCCTTGACTGCCATAGTTTCCCTTTGAATTAAACCTCTAGAAACATAAGGAATTAAGTCCACTCCTTGTAGCGTTGGTGACAGGTGTACTGAAGATTCCTTTCCCGAACCTGAAACGCCTCAGAACCCTAGTGCCAGTACCAACACCTGCACCACTACAACAACTATTAATACAGTAACCACAACCACTGCTAGTAACTACCAAATCCCCATCATCAAACCTGAAGACGTTGAGGATTTGGAAGAAAAGTGTTTAACTTATTATTCAAAGCCGAAAGAAGAAGATCCTAAGAAGGATTAAAATATTAAGTTAAAAGTAATCTAAAAAAGAGCACCTTTTTCTTAATCTAGTTTAAAAATAATGGCAAATCCAGGAGATCAAGCTGGTGCTTCTGACACATTGAGTAATATTAATGCTATCAATAATCCTCGAGGATCTTTTCAACTTTCCCCTTCTTTACAGCAAGGTGGTGACATAGTAAACAATGAATTCTTTAAAATGAGTTACCCAGATAAGTTAAACTTTGTTCAAAGAAAACTGGCTGAAAAGGGAAATAATATCACCCAATTACAAGTAGCATTAACCACTGCCACAGGTACGAGAGCTACAATGTTAACTGCAGACGTTAATAGATTACAAACCATCCAAAACGAGTGGAAAGCTCTAGAAAGGACATTAATAGAACACTTAGATGCTATTAATGCTAGCCGGGTTGCGGTACAAGAAGATGAAGCAGCTCTAGTAGCTAATATGCTTCAACAACAACTAAGAATACAGCAAGACACTTTACAAGAAACACTTGGTTTAAGACAGTCTATTTTATCGAATACATTAATGGGAACCCTAGAGAGCCCAAGTGCGGATGAACTAGTATTTTACGAAAATTCCAGAGGCTATAGTGCATCAGGAGCCAACAAACACGCCATTAACGGATTTATTTCAAACCTTCCAGTCTTCAATGGAAAGAAAGGAGAAATAAAATGGAACGATTGGCAATTAAAACTAATGACCACTATTTCAATTTGTCAACTAAATGATGAAGACATAAAAGGCTTAATACTCCAAAAGGTTCAGGGAAAGGCTTGGGACTCAGTAGCCGCATGCCAAGGACTGATCTACGGAACATATCAGCAGATTCTGAAAGTATTGGAACTTGATTTTGGAGACAGGAGAATCCCACAAGTACTCAAGCGCCTGGAATCAATCTTCCAAGAAGAAAATGAATCCGTCCGAGAATACGTCGTTCGTCTGAGATTGGTTGGAGTTTCATTATTGTCACAGAAAACAGATGAAATCAAGGTATTAAAGAAAACTAACAATGAAGCCATCATTGTCCCCAATCCTATATACAAGGAAGAAGAACTTGATGCTTTGGAAAAAGGATCTTTAATATCAGAACTAATGCTACAGCTATTTCTTTGCCGTTTAATAACTAAGATCTCCTCTAGAATACTTAAAAGACCTAAAACGTTTGAAGACGCGGTGATCAAAGCAGAAGACATAGAAGAAATGTTGGATACACAGAAAAGGACAACTTCATGCGCTATCAATTATATTTCAAAACCTGATGCACCCAGATTCATTTCAGGTATTCCGAAAAAGAAGAAGAAGGAATACAAGGATCCTTCCAGAGAAGGCACTGCTCCTGAGTGCTATTACTGTGGAGAAGAAGGACACTACCAAAATGACTGTCCAGCTGCTCTACGTCAACAGACCTATCATCAAAACGATCACAATAATTATAATCCAACAAAATCTTTTGATACTCCCTGCAGAAATTATAATCCTGCAATCAAGTCAAGGAGAAATCGGGATGCCTCAACTAAAAGAAGGTCATCCTCACAAATCCGACAAAAATCGCAACCTGACAAAGCTGGACCTTCCAGGAGCAACAATTCAAGAGCTCCAGGAAAATCATCGATGAAGAAAAATTCACAAGGAAAAAGTTCTAGACGCCTCTTTGTTATGACGACTGGTGAGCCTGAAAATAATGAAGCCAAAGATAATGCCCAGAACTATGATGATGATAATAATTCTGATGAATCATACAGCAATGATGACTCAAACGATAGTAATGATGATAATGAATCTGACGAATATTATGACCCTAATGAATTGGGAAATGATTATTAACCGGGCACGCCAAACCCCCGCGTCTCCCGGTTGTTTTCTTATCAATTTCTAAAAATGAACCTGCTGTTAAATTCCTAATAGACACGGGATCTGAAGTCTCCATATTAGACCCAGAATCAGTAAACTGCAAAAATCTTAAACCAAGTAATATTTTAATTACTACTATAGAAGGAAGAGCAATCCCTGTAGAAGGAGAGGTGAAACTCTCTCTGTATCATGGAAAAATAAAATAAATAAGGCAATTTTCCTCATGGTTCAACAGAAATGTTTTGGAGATTTTCAAGGGATTCTAGGAAACAACTGGCTTACTGAAAATAAAGCTAAAATCTGCTATAAAAATAATAGTCTAATTTTAACTAATGCTGAAATATCTTTTCAAACCAAATCAGCGCATACTGAGCATTTTATCGAAGATCAAGATCCCTCTTTTAAACTTTATTTAGCATCAAAACAAACAATACCCAGTAATTCAATTTCTCTGTTAAAATTAAAATTGTCAGAAGAAAATGTCAAACGATTAAGAAATGCAACTTTATTGATAAATGCTTTCCAGAATGAAGAAATTCATATTGGAAGATGTTTAACCTCTGTTTCCACTAAAGGAACTTTTTTTGCTCCATGTCTAAATTTGAAAAGAGGCTTGTAAGGCCTCATGCTCTGTTGAATTATGAACCCAAGCAGCAAGCTTTAGCAGTTCATCCCACATACTCCTATTTTTGGGATCAAGGTAAAGGGTAAAATATTCATGCAGCTCTCTGTGTGTGCGTTCATTTTGTCCATTTCTTTGGGGCCTATATGCGGTAGTAGTATTTGCGCAGGCTCCTAGAAAATTGGCCATTTCCTTAAAAACATTACTAAGGAAATTTGTTCCCTGATCGGTTAAGATCCTTTTGGGGGCGCTGAACATACAAACCCAATCAGTTAGGAACAATTGAGCTGTAGTTTGAGTGGTAGCCTCGCGCATGGGAGAAAACACTATCCATCTGGACAGTCTATCTTGCATAACCAGGATCAATTTCCCTTCTGACTATTTGGCACCAGTCCAACTACATCTATACTCACATCTTCAAAACATTGTTTTGGGATGCCTGTACTCAGGTAAGGAGTTCTATGTGAGAATGCCTTTGTTTTCTGGCATGTTTCACAGGTTATTATATATTTTGCAACATCCTTTTCTAAATTGTGCCAGGTGAATTCCTCCTTTAAAGAAAATGCTGTTTTATCAATCCCACTATGCCCCATTGCTGGAGGATTGTGG
This sequence comes from Notodromas monacha, assembly GCA_905338405.1. Lineage (NCBI taxonomy): Eukaryota > Metazoa > Arthropoda > Ostracoda > Podocopida > Cyprididae > Notodromas > Notodromas monacha. The sequence continues at coordinate 15,947 of CAJPEX010003500.1, forward strand.
AAGGATGCCACTAGTTTCTCTCTGAATTTTGAGGAAACCCATATCCTAGTGCCCTTTTCTGTGTCCTTGTACAGGATTCCATTTTCCATTCTAAAGTCATTTCCAAAAGGTAACCGATCCTTGACTGCCATAGTTTCCCTTTGAATTAAACCTCTAGAAACATAAGGAATTAAGTCCACTCCTTGTAGCATTGGTGACAGGTACGCACAAATTCTTTTCTGATTCTGCTGAGCAGGGGGAAACCTGCTGAGGGCATCTGCGTGGGGGATGGACAACCCTTTCTTGTATTCCACTCAATAATCATATTTGTTCAATTTCATGAACCAGGTGATTGCCCTGTTGCTGTCACTTTTGCGTTGGCGACTCAAATATGGGATTGCAATATGGTCAGTGCAAATCACAAATTTATGACCCCACAAATATGACCAAAATTGTTGTATGCCATAGTAGACAGCCAGTATTTTGCAATCAGTGTTGGAATACCGTGATTCAGCATTGTTGAGTGTTCTCGAAGCACATCCAATTAAAATCTCTTTTTTACCAGGTTTTTGCATTAAAACAGCACCAACGGCTATTGCAGAAGCATCTGTTGTCAATATAAATTTGTGGTCAAAATCTGGATAAGATAAAATCGGTGCCTTCATCAGGCAGGCTTTTAACGTATCTACTGCATTTTGCTGTTCTTTGGTCCAGCGAAATGGGGTATCTTTTCTAAGCAACACATACAGGGGTTTTGCTTTAAGAGCAAAATTCTGGATGTAAGATCAAAAATACCAACAAGGCCCAGGAAGGCTTGAATCCCCTTCACATCCCTTGGAATCAGGAAATTCTTGATGGCTTCGATTTTGATTGGGTTAACACGGATCCCTTCTTCACTTATGAAGAATCCTAGGTATTCAATTTGAGTTCTAAAAAGCTGGCATTTTGAAAATTTTACTTTTAAATCAGCCTTGTCCAATCTTTGCAAAATATCTTCCAGGTGTTGTAGATGTTTGTCTGCACTGCATGAGTGTATGACTATGTTGTCTATATAAATATATGCATATATGCCCAGACAACCATCTAGAACAAGATGCATTAACCTTTGAAATATTGATGGACTGTTTTTGAGTCCCATGGGCAAGCTAATAAATTTGTAGTGGCCCATTGGGGTTGAAAAGGCTGTTTTGTGCCTTTCTTCTTCTCTAATTTTTAAATTGTAGAACCCGTGAAGCAAATCTAAAGCAGTAAAATATTTAAAATTACTGAGTTCTTCAAATATCTGACTAATTCTAGGGATGGGGTGAGGATCCATGATAACATGATCATTAAGTCATCTAAAATCAACAACCATATGCCATCCTCCATCCTTCTTCCAAACCATCAGAGTTGGACTATTGTACAGAGAGGTGGAGGGGCAAACAACTTCTTGATCCAAGAGATCTTTTGTATATTTGACAGCTAGTTCCCGCATTTTGAAAGGTTGAGGGTATTGCCGCGTATAAATGGGGCTCTTTGTGTCAAGGGGAATGTCAGCCTCATGTAGTCCACACAGACCAAGGTGATCTGATTTCTTAGCCGGAACATTCTTATATTTAAATAAGAGGCTCCACAATTTGTGAATTAATTAGGAGGGACATTCCGATGCTTTGATGTTTTCTTCAAGCAGCTGTTTTAAATCCTTCTCTTCCAATTTCCCATGAATAAATTCCTGGCTTGCCTTTTTATCCCGCAAGGCAAGATTATTCACTGCACAATTGAAATTGTCCTGATCAGGGGGTAGGTACCAAGAATCACAAGTACCCATGGCAAGTGTGAGTTGAGGACTTACCTCTACATCTTCATCTCCCAGGTTTAAACATAATACTGGGTATTTAACATCCACAGGGGCAGAAAGACTCCAGGCTACAACAATATTGCCACAGAAATTTTTCAATACTAGCACTGTCTTGTTTTTCAATAACTCTCTAGCCCCCTTAGCTGGCAATGTCCAGATCACAAATTGGGACAGTGCTGGAATTGTGACACAAGAGATAGGGTACAATTGCACAGTTTTTTCATCTGTGCTTCATCTGTCACAGCCTGGATTCTGGCAGCTGTCCATCCCTGAGTGACATGAAGTCTGTCAAATTGTGTGTTAGACTGTTGTCTATATTTATTTCTCATTAACCTTGCAAAAATCACAGCTTATTGTGGTTTTGGAATTATTTTCAGGTGAACTGAAAATGGAGAATCATTTAAAACATTTACTTCTAGTTTTTTGCTTTTCAATAATTAAAAATATTTGCATGAGCAGTTATTAACATATATGCCTGCTCTTCTTTTGCTTTTGCTTTTGGGGCTAACTATACTTACAGTGGTCGTCCATGAGGAACCTGCTCAACCAGATGGACAACAGGACACTGAATCAGTGCTTTGATCCAGTTGGACCAGAAGCTGGAGCTGAACAGAAGGTGGAAGATCTTTTGGGACTGGAGGAAGAACTCCCAGGGACTAATCCCTTTAGAGTCTAGCCTGCTTAAGATGCAGAGCAAAGAGTGCAAACCCCTTTTGTGTACATATGTGGGTTTTTGCAATAAGAGAAATTTTTAATGTACAGAAAATCGAATGTCCCATTTTACTTTTTTGTTTTCCTTCTCTTTCAGCTGGTTCCTTTTCAGGAGGCATGGACAACATCCTCACTTAGCAAATAGACAAAATTCCTGGGGTATTTGGCTCAAGTCTGGGCTAAAGAATCTGAACAGGGGCAGGAGGTCTTCTAGGGATAAGTTCCACATTTGCTCTAGATGATCTGTCAGACATCCTTCTCCTGTTTCTCACAACATATCTGATCTTTGCATAACACAAATAGATCAGACAGAGTAAAATTATTGTCAACAGGGTCACTGACACAATCAGGTAACATAAACCAACACAAACACAATCTGGTGAGAGATATTCTAAGTTAAATCTTGAATAGAAATTTTAAGCCTATCTTCTTCTCAGTCTCAACCCAGAATATACTCTGAGTCTATTAAATGGAAAACCACCATTTAAATAGACTCTGCACAATAACAGACACAGAAGAGCAAAACACACAATGTTACCATTGTTCACCTCACACTAATGGGATCAAGGAAAAGGTCAACCCACAACAATTGGGGTTGCAGAAACGAGGAAATGTCCACCTATTTACTTGAATACCAAGTAGATGATTCTCCTTCAGATTTCAAGAAGAGGAATGTTTAATCAGAGCATGAGACAAAGGGAATATTGTATTCCCTTTCTCCATCCTTCTTCGAAATAGCATCAGGACATTTCCTGATGTTTAACCCATGCTCTCAATACAAATAAGGAAAAAGTAAAAAGGGGAATAAAATAAGTAAAACACTTTTTGGGATAAAAGAATCACCCCTGGCAATAAAAAAAGGTTCCACCCTTTTTAGCACTTAGAGAAATAAGAAGCAAGAGCTCATACATCAAGTGAAAAACACAAGAGCACAGAAGTTCTTCTTCTCCACATTCTCTTAAGTGGCGTTTAATAGCATCACGGGTCTGGTAATGTCAATTACCAAACCCAGAAGGGGGAATGGCAGGATGTGAGGCTGCCAGCGCCGACTTTTTCGGCAGTTACTGCTGAGAGGCGGAAATCAGCAGTTCCTTGGAGGAAGCTGAAATTTTTATGGTAAGCCTCTGTTAATGCCAGGATGTAGTGCAATTAATTTTGAATTTTTTGGGCTATTACTTTTAGATTTTTGTTCAAGACAACGACGGACACCGGATCAAGCAGAGTTTTGGAAGTGATGGGTCTCCTGAGATAGAGGTGGACCAATCATTGTTTTCGCGACCGTTCTTTGTGCTAGTGATCTCACTTAAGTTTTTTGGGTGACTAGAAAATAGTCAGGAGTGAATTTAGCAAGAACTCAAAGGTGAGTAAAAATAAAAATTGCGAAATCTCGTAGAAGCTAAAACACGCATATCTCGAAATGTCCACAGATGTTGCTGCTAAATGTGGTTGTGCTGGGGTTGCTGGTGGCTGTGTCCGGGACAGACGGGAAATGTTGGGTTGGTGACGTGGTGTTGCAGTGCGACACGGCATGAGGGGATGACATCAGACTTGCAGTGGCGTTTGGCGAGTTGATAACGTTCGTCGGGGACACGCTTGTGCTGGACTGTGTCCGGCAGGCGGGGCTGCAGGTTAGTTTGCAGGTCAGGCCATAACTGCAGGTGACTTCAGGAAGGATTTGATGTGTCCTTCCAGGGAGTGTGGCTAGGAAAGCCAGTCATGGGCGTCGGGAGACAGGATGGCATGGACAGGGTTGTCATGCCTTGGGACTTTTGTCAGGAACCAGCAAGGCCAATCATGGCAGCACCAACAGGTTGGTTGAGTTCTTTGGTTTGTCAGCTCAGGAACAGTCAGCAACAGAAAAAAGACAGTAGGAGGAAAATTAGATACAAAACATAAAACAATCCCATTTTCCCATTAATTTTCTTTTTGGTTTTTCTTTAACTTTTTTGGCTTTTTTCTTTGGTTTTTTCTTCTTTTCTCTACATAAAAAACAAAACACAAAACAACAAAAATCCCGGTGTACTTTTTTAAGAGCCAATATTATTTCAATATTTTTTCAGTGCCCGCTCCAGAGACTGTTGGGACCACTACCACCACCACTGAGATACCTAAGGTGGTTCCACAAAGGGTGCCTGTTGTCACCAAGGCGCCACAAATGGTAGTGCCTGAAATTGTGGTGACTCCTGCCAGTTCAGGTGTAAAAAGTACTGCCAAGGCGGACTTCTCCATTCATGTTAAGGATGGGGTGGCTCATTTAGAAGCCAATCGTCTAGATCCCTGGACTGCCTTGGAGATTCTTTTCATGGTCTTGGGCAGAGCTGGGGCCACTTCTGTGGTTGGATTCTTGGTCTGGCTGATAAAATACATCAGAACCAAAGTTAGTTTCCTTTTTTCAATTTTTGTAAAAATAAAATACAAGTTCTAATTGTCAACATTTTTTGTGCACCTGATTTAACAGCTTTTCATTTTTGCTTGCTGCTCTCTTTCTCTTTGTGCATGGTTGTATTTAGAACTGTAGTAAAAAGGATAAAGAAGCTGCCTCTAAGAAAGATTATGTCTTGGATACTCCTCCACCCATTGACTTTAATGAAATTGGGGAGGATGAGTTTGAAGTCTTTTCCCACAATTATGAAGACATAAGAGCAAGATCTCCAAGATTTTCTTCTTTCAGGCAAGGTAAATATTAGTGCATGTAAATACTTTTATAAACGTACTCGTCAATAATTGTATATACGGACGAGAAGAAAACGAAAACGAAAACCCCGATTGATATGAATGTCACCAGGTCCATGAGGAACCTGCTCAACCAGATGGACAACAGGACACTCAATGAGTGCTTTGATCCAGTTGGACAAGAGGCTGGAGCTGAACAGAAGGTGGATGATCTTTTGGGACTGGAGGAAGAACTGCCAGGGACTAATCCCTTCAGAGTTTAGCCTGCTTTAAGATGCAGAGCAAAAGAGTGCAAACCCCTTTTGTGTACATATGTGGGTTCTTGCAATAAGAGAAATTTTTAATGTACAGAAAATGAAATGTCCCATTTTACTTTTTTGTTTTTCCTTCTCTTTCAGCTGGTTCCTTTTCAGGAGGCATGGACAACATCATCAATTAACGAATAGACAAAATTCCTGGGGTATTTGGCTCAAGTCTGGGATAAAGAATCTGAACAGGGGCAGGAGGTCTTCTAGGAATAAGTTCCACATTTGCTCTAGAGCTAGATGATCTGTCAGACATCCTTCTCCTGTTTCTCACAACATATCTGATCTTTGCATAACACAAATAGATCAGACAGAGTAAAATTATTGTCAACAGGGTCACTGACACAATCAGGTAAATATAACCATAGTCTCTAAAGTGGACCTGTAGGTCAGTAATATCACTAGAGATCTGATGCAAACCTGGATTCACTGCAGGAATTTCTGTGACAGCATTAATTTCTACATTCTCTAGTTTAGGAAGCACATCTTTGAAAGGACCATTGATAAGAGTATACCTGCAATAGGGTTTGAACTGTAAAATTCCAGAGTAAGGAAGTTCATAAGTATTTTCAGAGGCAATAGTCTTTCTGTCTTCTGAACCAGCACAAAATTGAGTTACTCTTCCCTTGTCATGATCAACAAAAGCAAATTCATCACTGTCAAGTTGCACAACTGCATCTTTTGGTGTGTTTACTTTCCTTAGCTGACATTTAGATTGGATGTTAGATTCATTTTCTCCACCTTGAATGGCTAGGACACAAGGGTCAGCTAACTTAGCAGGTGGGTGAGTAAATCTGCAAATTTTGCAAGTTCCATGTCCAAGTTGGAAAAGACAAATGGGAAGTTCATTCTGATTTAGTCCATAGAGTTTTGAATTTTGAGTAAGCAAATACAGATGCTGTAGAAAGACTTGTTGCCACTTTGGGGCTCCCATATAGGTATCATGAGCCACTGGGATAGAATGAATTTTTGACAACTCAAACATATCAGTAACTTTGATAATTGGCACCAAAGAGGTTACTCTAAAGAAACAAGAATTGTTCAAAGATGCTTCCTCAGAACATTGATCCCATAGGCCAATTGTAAGAGGATTAGTTCTCATGATAGAAAACAATTCCTCTACAGTAGGGTTTAACAAGAGATCAACTTGTTCTTTCTTAAGAATTTCATTAAGCTGCAATTCCACTGCTGAGTTGGGTAGGATCATACTAGGGTATTGAAATCTGTGAATACTATCCATGTCAGACAGTATTGATCCAATGAGGTCAATCATCACTGATAGTTCAGTGGCAAGACTCATTAATATTGTCCAAGTCTCAGCAGAGTCTCTCATGTTTTCATTAATAGCTTCAGCCAATTTCTTTGTTAGAAAATAGAGATCAGTATCAGGTCTTAATTGTGCAGGTGCTGTTACTTTAGCTCTTCTGTTTTGCACATTCAATATAGTGATCTCATCTTTCCTTTTTCTTGCAAATGGAAGTAAACTCAAGTATGGAGATTCAGATGGAAATGTTCTTGCGTTTCCCTTGATTCTTACTTTAAGATTGGAAAGCTGAGTTTTCAGAAGACTATTTTTGTTGTTCACAATATTGTAGGAAGATTCTGTCACAGTAGTCACATTTGTTAATTGTAAAGCAGTTCTTTTTGTAGTGACTAGTGAGATTTGGTCAGCTATAGCTTTGATTTCTGAATAAATCTTTCCAACATCTACTGAAGTTTCTAAAGTCCAAAAAGTATTGGGAATACACACAGAATACAAATCCTCTAAAGTAATTCCAACATTGCCTGGAAAAGTTCTGATTGGAGAGACTTTGTCAAATCTCTGGCTGTTGGATAACATACCTTTATCTTTCTCCATGATCTCCATAATTTCCACACAAAGGAAACTGGGAAAAATTAAGGTAAGTATTAAGAACTTCCACATGCTGAGAATTACTTTAAATTGACCTTTTGCTTAGAAAAAGTTGTTTTGAAAATAAATCAAGATACTTCTCTTTTTGTTGACTGGTCACTTGTGTTTACTTCTTGTCCTGCTGCTGACAGGGGCTTGTTTGGCAGCTTGTTGTCTGGTCCTTCCTCTGAGGATTGCTGCTGGATCAAGTCCTTGTAGAGCTCTTGGTTTTCTGGCTTTTGGTTTGGTTTTGGGAGTTGATCCTGTTGGAGGACGAAGGATGGGTGTTCTGGATCTGTCTCCTGATCCTCTAGGCCTTCTTTCCTGTAGGGTAAGCCTATCATCAGCATCATCACTTGATTGCTCAGATTGTTCATCTTGTGAATCAGATTCATCCATCAACTCAACATTAGCCATGGCTCCTTCCTCATTTTCAGGAGGAGGAGTTTTCTTTTTCATTTTCCGTTCAGAGGATTTTCGCCTTTCTAGAGATTTTTGTCTTTCAGAGCTGAAGGGATATTCAGTTCTGTCTTTTGAGGTATTTGGGGTGCTAACTGCTCCGGGAGGAGTATCATACTCCAATACAGTGTCTGATAGAGAGGGAAGGGTTTCCACTGTCTCATTGGCTGCAGCTGTTGCACCTTGTTCTTCCACTGGGGAAGGTTCTCTAGGAGGATTTAGGAATCTACCAAATTCATCGGTAACACCTCTAGTTAAATCTTTTACCCCTTTTGCAAGAGATTGCAGAAAACCAGGGCGCTCAACTACTGTGGGCTGTTCATCCTCAAGTATGGTGTTATCAGCTGTACCATAAGAGTCTTCTGGATCAGACAGCATGGAATCAAATCTTTGAGATCTTTTTGCTGTACTACCACCCTGGGCAAAAGAAGAATGAGGGTCCTCCCTCATGGGAGTAGATGGTACATCAAAGAATTGATCAGGGGCTTCAGGGACAGGGGAATCCTGTGGAGCTGATGATGATATACTTCCATGTTCAGGAATCATACTTCTTGTGGCATATTTGCCAGAATATTGGGGAGGAAAATATTCGTCATCAGAGATGTTAGGTGTTGTTGGAGTGGATGGAAGTGGAGATGAAGACCTGGTTACATAAGGTCTCACATAACTGACATGTATGACATCAGTCCAAGTTGGATTCTGATCATCTCTAACTCTGACAACAACAGGATTAACTACTTCAAGGACAGTGTAGGGGGCCCCTGTATTTGGGACTCCATTTTCTGCCAACATAGGTAGCATTCTGATGGAGGCGGATCCAGACTTTGTCTCCAACCTCATATTCTTTTCCCTTTCTGTGCAAATTCAAGAGTTGTAAATAAGAAGCTTGACCCTTTTGGATGGCTTCTGTAGCTTGTTGCCTGAGAACAGACAAATTTTCTTGTTTGTCCTGATAATATGACTGGATATCCTGAAGCTCATTTTTGGAGTTTACTGAAGGGAGCCAGTTAGCTCTGGGTTTAACCCCAGTCACAATCTCAAAGGGAGAAGCGTGCAAAGCTTCATGTTTGGAAGAATTGTGAACCCAAGCTGCATATTTCAGCAGTTCATCCCAAGTTTGGCAGTTGTCAGGGTCTAGGTAGAGAGCAAGGTATTCATGTAATTCTCTGTGAGCTCTCTCATTTTGACCAATACCCTGAGGTCTGTAAGCAGTGGTAGTATTTGTTCTTGCCCCAATAAATTGGGCCATGTCTCTGAAAACTTCACCAAGGAAATTTGTTCCTCTATCAGTGAGGATCCTTTTGGTTGCTCCAAAGAGACAAACCCAATCACTGAGGAAAATCCTTGCAGTGGTTTGTGCTGATGCATCTCTCATTGGAGAGAAAACAATCCATCAAGAGAGGAGATCTTGAATTACTAGCACATACCTGGAACCATTTCTGCTGCTAGGCACAGGGCCAACAACATCAATGCTCACATCCTCAAAGCATTCCTTTGGAATGCCAGTAGAGAGATATGGAGTTCTGTGGGCAAAGTTCTTTGTTGCCTGACATGTCTTGCAAGAACAGATGTAATTACTAACATCTGCTTCAAGATTTGTCCAGGTTAATTCATTTTGGATGGCAAATGTTGTTCTGTCAATGCCACCATGACCCTTTGAAGGAGGATCATGAAATAATCTGATGACCGGTTGTCTCAGAGAGGGAGGGACCCAGATCTTTCTGGTTCCTTTGTCCTCCTTAAAGACTAGATCATCTTCTAGGACATATTTGTCACCTTTTGGTATACTAGAGACCTTCTTCGTTTCATGCTGGAGCATTTCTTTTGAGACAAATGGAATTAAATCAGTTTCCTGCAGGACTGGGGACAAAGATGCACAAATCTTGCTAGGACTTGGCAGATATCTGGAAAGGGCATCTGCATGAGGAATCTGAAGACCTTTTTTGTACTCAACCCTGTAGTCATACTCATTCAGGGTGGTGAACCATGTAATGGCTCTTCTGCTGTCATTTTGTCTTTGCCTACTGAGGTAAGGAATGGCAATATGATCAGTCTTAATCACAAATGGGTGACCCCATAAGTATGACTTAAACTGATTCACCCCATAAAAGACAGCAACAATCTCTCTATCCGTGTTTGGATAATTGATCTCAGCTTGATTCAAAGTTCTTGAGGAGCAACCAATAAGCGCCTCCTTCTTACCCAATTTCTGAGTAAGGACTGCACCAACTGCATGAGCAGAGGCATCAGTAGTCAAAATAAATTCTTTGGTAAAGTCAGGGAAGGAGAGGATTGGGGCTGTTATGAGGCATTGTTGTAAATCCTCCATTGACTTTTGCTGGTCAGAGGTCCACTTGAAGGCAACATCCTTCTTCAGCAAATTGTAAAGTGGTCTAGCTCTGATGGCAAAGTCTTGGATGTAGGATCTGAAGCAGGGGTGCCCAAGATACGGCCCGCGGGCCAGATCTGTCCCGCAAAGGCTTTTCATCTGGCCCGCAGAGCCAGCATGGAAAATCGCCACCCCAAAATTAAAACCATCAAAAGTGAAAATTGCGAAATTTGCAAGATATCTTCAGTCAGCAATTTTGATTAGGAATTGCAATAAGTGTTAACAATTCTTTTAATTATTCCTTCTTATAAGAAAGACCAATAGAGCAGTATGTATTTGTTTGTGATGTCAGTGGTTCTGCTTTACAGATTAAAGGGCATTGTTTTTTTTTTAATCTTTGATTTTAAATACTACACCAGCATTTTCTGCTGTCAGCATTTTCTGCTTGTTTTAATCTAAGTGCATCTCGTGGAAAGGGAAATACTGTACATACAATAGCTTATAATTTTTGAAAAAGCGTAAACAAAATTAGACCATCAGTTACAATTGCAAATTTGAAAGGATATGGACAAATCACAACAGCCAATTTGAGACTGGACAAATTGATGCAGAAAATTTGAGCCAGGATCAATTTGAGACAGGGGCAATATGAGACTAGGCCAATTTGTGACAGGGCCAATATTTGAAACAGAGGGACAATTTTAGACATGGTCATTCAGAAACAAGAACAATTTGAGGCT